>JAJOOO010016529.1:0-38537 GCA_029582685.1 Solanum piurae
TACTTTGACTAATTGAATATAATCATGGGTTAAAGTAAAGTCTAAACCATTTTCCTCGTGGGATCGACCCCAACCTACAAGTTGGGTTCTTTACTTGATAACGATCGCTTATGCTTCTTTAGGGAGGTGTAATTTGAGCGTATCAGTTTGTTTGAATAGCCAACTTAGGCCAAAAACCTAAGTGGAGGTGAGGTAAAAAGAGAAGGTAAATCAAGAAGCATGAAGAAGTCCCCCTTTGATCCATGGTTTTGAAAAAGATGGAACCCCTTCATAAAAGAGAGAAAGAGAAATAAAAGAAGAGAAAAAGAAAAAAAAATGAAAAAGTTGTGAGGTTGTGAAATAAAGTTTTGAAAGTCGCAAAAGAAATAGGGTTTTCGGAAAGTTGACTAATGGGGTAAATTTTGAGCATGAGCAAAAAAGCTGAAGAAAAGGAAGAAAAGTGATTTTCAAACCACATTTCATGAGAGTAGTAGCCACTGAGCCTAAATGATCATACCTTTACACTCAGCCCCATTACAAGCCTTGAAAAGACCTTTTTGATCTTGAGTTAGCTAAAGCGAGTGTTGATCAAAACAATAAGGGCAAACTTTTGGGTGAAGTCATGCATGTGTTCATCTTTCTGAGTGTGAGAGTCGTATGTGATTCCGGAGCTATAAATTGTTGAGGAATAGGGTGTCAATATGGAATCATCCTTTTGGTGATGGCATTTGAATACCATTGTTGAGCTTGAACTTGCATTTGAAGCAAGTATTGTGGACTTGAGAATCTTTGATGATGGTGAGTCACAACTTGAATCTTGGAGTGCACAATTTATCCTTACATGAGTAGGTTGAGTTTCGTTGTGTGCAATCATGATTGAGTCTTTTGTAGCATTGTTTGAAACATCCCTTTTGAACTTCTCAACTTGAGTTTTACTTGAGGACAAGCAAAAGTATAAGTTGTGGGTGTTGATGAGTCCGATATTTGGACTCATTTAGGGCTTAGTTTATATAGATTTAGTGTCCTCAAATTCTTATTTTGTGCAAATAACTGATATTAAATCCTCGATTTTCAAGAATATGGATTGAGGAACAAAGTAAGGACGCTAACAGGCAAAACGGAACAAAACAGGCTGATTAAATGAAAATGGGCGATCCTGAGGATCACCAAGAGAACTCGGTGTATCGCCGAGTGGTACATCCGACCGCCTAAAGTTCCAGGGTGGCAAGCCCTGAAGTAAAACAAGCCTGATAATCGCCGAGAGAACTCGGTGAATAGCCAAATAACTCCTAGATCGCCTAAAGTTATAGAACACTGAGCCTGAAATAAAAGGAACTTCGGAGAACTACATTCCTCATCGGCTAATTGCCGACTACATCGGCGAAGGACAACCATGGCACCGAAAGTACTTATTGAGATCAAAGTGAAGGCATATTGGTGAGCTAAAAGGCTAAAGAGTGAATCGCGGAGTAGAACGGCGATCCCGATGTGGATCGCCTAAAGTTACAGTGTTTGGATGTGCAAAATGTGAAGAAAGAAGGCGAGATGAAAGGACGATCGGCAAGTCGCCGAACGGTCGGCGAAGCCCGACTTACCTCGCCGATCGACTCAAAATGCCACACGTCAAATTAGTATAAATTGATTTTTGGAAGAAAGAGAAGGCATTCAGAAATTAAGAGGAACAAAAGAAAGAGAGCAAAAACATTGCTATTGTTAATTTTTAGTAATTTTTGCTATATTTTTTAATTGGGTATTATAATAGAGTGGAGATTCTTCATAGTAAACTTTTGATTTTCAAATACCCAGCTATGGAGCATGTAGCAGGTATCAAATTTATTCTTTTACTATGGGGTGTCTTAAGTCTATCTTTGATGAGCTGAACTTTTTCCATAGTGTCATGAACCAAATCTAGCCCTATCAAGGCTACTTCACCTACTTCAAATCAACAAACTGGAGATCTACATCTATGCCCATATATTGCCTCATAAGGGACCATCTGGATGGTGGAATTGTAGCTATTATTGTAGGCGAACTCTATAAGAGGAAGGTGACCATCCCAACTACCCTTGAAGTCAATCATGCAAGCTGTAAACATGTCCTCTAAGGTCTGAATGGTACACTTTGCCTGACCATTCTTCTATGGATGAAAGGCTATGCTAAGATTAACTTGAATACCAAGACCTTTCTGAAATGACTTCCAGATATGAGTGGTAAACTGAGGACATCTATCTGAGATGCTAGACAAAGGAACCCCATGCAACCTGACTATATCATTAATGTAAAGCTTGGCGTAGTCCTCTGCCGAATTTGTAGTCTTAACAGCCAAGATATGAGCAGACTTAGTAACTTAGTCAACTATCACCCAAATGGACTCATGTTGTCTGTGAGTATGAGGTAAACCTATAATGAAGTCCATGTTGATCACTTTCCACTTCCAAGTAGAAATGTTGATCTCTTGAGTCATACCTCCTGGTTTCTGATGTTCTACCTTTACTTGCTGGCAATTTGGGCACTTAGCCACAAAATATGCTATATCCCTTTTCATACCATTCCACCAAAAGACTTCCCGCAGATCACAGTACATCTTGGTGGCACCTAGATGAATAAAATACATGAAGTTATGGGCTTCTGCAATAATCTGCTGTCTCAACTCACCCACCTTAGGAACACATAAACGACCCTAATAGCGAAGTACACCATCTCTCCCTTGGGAGAAAACCTCAACTCTCTATTGCACCCTTTAGTTGAAGCAATATAGGATCGCTCTATTGTTTTTCCTTAACCTCCGCTACCAATGAAGATTCTGACCCATTCTGAACTGTTACACCACCATCTGATATGCTCATAAGGTGAACTCCTAAGTAAGCAAGACTGTGAACATTTTTCGCTAGTTCTTTCCTTTCTTACTCAACATGCGCTAAACTACCCATAGATAGTCTGCTAAGAGCATCTGCTACTACATTGGCCTTATCAGGATGATAAAGCTCTTTCATATCATAGTCTTTGAGGAACTCAAGCCATCTCCTCTGGAAAAGATTCAACTCTTTCTGGGTGAACACATACTGAAGGCTCATATGGTCTGTGAACACATCTACGTGAACACCATACAAGTAATGTCTCAAAATCTTAAGGGCTTAAACCATTGCTGCAAGCTTGAGGTCATGAGTCGGATAGTTTGTCTCATGCACCTTAAGTTGTCTAGAAGCATAAGTTATAACCTCACCTCGCTGCATCAACATACAACCTAGGCCGACTCTGGATGCATCACAATAGATAACATAATCGTCTAAACCCTCTGGTAGAGTCAAAACATAAGCTATAGTCAACCTAGTTTTCAGTTCTGAGAAACTCTTCTCATACTCATCTAACCACTGCAACTTAACCTTTTTCTGAGTTAACATAGTCAATGGAGAAGCTATGGATGAAAATCCTTCCACAAACTTTCTGTAATAACCAGTCAAACCCGAGAAACTTTTGATATCTGTAGGAAAGGTAGGTCTAGGTCATTGCTTCACTGCCTATATTTTCTGCGAATCCAATTGGATGCCTTCGCTAGACAAAATAGGCCCAAGGAAAGCAACTGATTGCAACCAAAACTCACATTTGCTTAACTTAGTGAATAACCGGCGATCTTTGAGATTTTGCAGGATAACCCTCAAATGAGTCGCATGTTCTTCCTCAATCCTAGAGTAAATAAGGATAGCATCAATAAAGATGATAACGAACAAGTCAAAATATTGCTTGAATACCTGTTCATCAAATCCATGAAAGATGTAGGAGAATTGGTTAGTCCAAATGACATAACTAAAAATTCATAATGACCATATAGAGTTCTGAAGGCTGTATTTAGAACGTCACTATCTCTGACTCTGAGCTGATGATAACCGGATATGAGGTCTATCTTCAAAAAATCACTAGTACCCTGAAGTTGGTCAAACAAGTCATCAATCGTGGGGATAGGGTACTTATTCTTGATTGTGACTTTTTTCAACTGTCAATAGTCAATGCACATCCTGAGAGAACCATATTTATTTTTCACGAACAACACAGGTGCACCCCATGGAGAAATACTAGATCTGATTAAACCCTTATCTAGGAGGACTTTCAAATGATCTTTCAATTCCTTAAGCTCAGCGAGAGCCATTCTGTTAAGAGGAATAGAAATAGGTTGGGTATATGAAAGGAGATCAATTCCAAAGTCAATCCCTTTCGGGGGGAACTCTGGGAAGATCTTCTTGAAACACTTCTGAAAACTCATTAACTACTAGAACTGACTCAAGAGTTGGGGTTTCGAAGCTTGAATCCTTAACCTGACCTACATGATAAAGACAACCCTTAGAGATCATCTTTCTGGCCTTGAGGTAAGAAATTAATCGACCCATAGGCACTGAGATACTACCCTTCCATTCTAAGATTAGCTCGTATGGAAACTCAAAATGAATGATCCTAGTTCTACAATCGACCGAGGCATAACAGGAATGTAACCAACCCATTACTAGAATGACATCAAAGTCTACCATTTCTAACTCTACAAGATCTACTGAGGTGACTTTCTAAGAAACTATGGCAGGGCAATTTTTGTATACCCGTCTAGCTATAACTGGGTCACCGACTAGAGTAGAGACTTATAAGGGTTTAGAAAGAGTTCTTTTTGGAATGACACCAAAGTTTACTGCTATATATGGAGTTATAAAGGAAAGAGTAACCCTTGGATCTAACAAAGCATAAACATCTAAGTGAAAGACTCATAACGTACCAGTAACCACATCAGAAGAATCTTCCTGATCCTGGCAAGCCTAAAGAGCATACAACCTGTTCTGGCACTGACTTCCACCTGTAGCAGATGCATTACTCTATTGAGTTGGGTGATCTGTTGGTGCTGCTGAAGTTGTGGACTGAGCTCTACCATTTTTACCTCATTGACCCTGTTTAGAAGAAGGACAATCTCTCAACTTGTGACCAGTCTAACCACACCTAAAACAACCTTCCTTTCCTGCAAAACACGCGCCCGGATGGTTCTTACCACACTTAGGACAAGTTGGGTAGGTTCTAGTACATGAAACACACACTTGAGACTTAGAGCATGATTCCCTACCTTTCTGATCATGTCGAAACCTGGGGAGTGAAGCACTAGATGATGAAGGTTCTAGAGCGATGGATTTCTGCTGAAACTGCGAGTGATTCCCACCACCTGATTTCTGCTGAGAGTACTCATAGTTACCTGACCTAGCCTTCTTATTGCCCTTATCACGTTCCCTAAGCTTGTCTCCCTCAACCTGCTGAGCATGAGTAATAAGCCTAGAGATATTCATATTTTCCCGCAACATAGCATTTCGGCACTCCATTTTCACTAAATCGGATACCTCATACAAAAACTTAATCATATGTGCCCTCGAATCCGCAACCATATGTGCAGCATACCTGAGAGTTGGGATAACTTGAGTCCGTACTCTTGGACTGACATACTAGTGATTTCACGTATCAGGACACTTCTTCCAATTCTAAGTGCCAACGATCGTTAGTCAGTAATGTAACCAAGCTAAGCTAGTTGTGCTCGAATCCCTCAAGGAGTGGTACGTGCTTAAGATTCAAGATCAAAGTACAAATATGTTCAAGTCAATCATAGGTAAAGACATTTTCGAATAAAAGCATAGTTCAAATATAAGGTGACACAAGTGTCAAATATGGGGGACGGGGGTTTGATTGTAATTATTAACTACAGCAGCAACAAATAACACTAATTAACAAGTAATGAGACGTGTTCTTGGGATTTGATTGGATTATAGGCTAAGGTAGACAAATGGGTAATTGCAACTGATAATAAATAGTTGTAAATCAGTGAATAAGCTAGACTTTAGTGTGGATAAACTTTCTCTCTAACAATTTAACCTGAATCAAATTGGTTTCCCTCGAACACCAATAAGCAGCAATTAAGAATCGCCTACGCTTTAATCCATTCACTCTCTTGAGCTGAATATGTGGAAAAGGGTTTAGGATTCACTCTCTCGAGATGAACCCATGACAACCCAATACCCATAGACATCAAATCAGTAATCTTGATTTTAAAACCTCTCTCTAGAGCAAGCCAAAAACACGAAAGTAGAATTGCATTTGCAACTACAACCTTTTAAATTAACCCACAATTACTAATTGAAATCACCTTTAAATAGCATTTAAACTATCATTTAACAATACCCATAAGCTGAATCAACCCATAATCACACCCTAAGAATTGGGGTTTTAGCTAGACATCATAAAAAGATAGAAATTGTTACCAAATTGTGTTTCCATCAACTGAGTAAGATTAATTTCATCTTTACAAATGTCCATATTGAAGAATCTCAAGGACCCACTTCCAATTTCTCAAAAATGGAAAACTTTAATTCTTCAAAGCTAATGAAAAATATTATCTCAATACTCAAAGTTCTCCCTAAAAATGATAAGAAAAATCTATATTATGAAAAACTGATTTTGTCAAAGATAGATAGATACTTAAAATATTGTTTGAAATTATAGTCGCCAAAAATATGTTGCAAAGGACCAATCGGCGCAGTAAGTCGGGATCACCGATCCACTCGGCGATCCTCCCTTTGGTCAATTCCATCGCCTTTTTACTTTGGCCTTCAACAACCTCACGTTCTGTAACTTTGGGCGATCTAACACTGCATCGCGGAACCATTCGGTGATACACCGACTGCTCCACTCAATCACTGACTTGATTTTCTCCTTCAGGGCTTGGTACACTGGAACTTTAGGCGAGATCATAGCCATTTGGCGACTCGCCCAATGGGTTAGGCGATCACCAGGCCTTCTTTTCTTCGTTCTTTCAGCTGCCTTGTTCCTTTTGCTCATTAGTGTCCATGCTTTGTTCCTCAATCCAAATACCTGTAATTCAAGGATTTACATCAGTTATTGGCACAAAATAAGCATCTGAGAACCCTAATCTATCCAAATAAAGCCCTAAATGAGTCCAAATCGTGGACTTATTAACTACCTTGCCTCAAATTCATGAATTCCTGAGCCTTTGCCTCTCTCAAATTTCTAGGAAAGAACCTGTCTAGAAAAGCTTCATTAAAACACTCCCAATTCACAGGAGCTGCATCAGTACCCCTATTTTTCTTCCACTGAGTGAACCAAACGTGAGTTGCATCCTTAAGCTGGTAAGATTCCAACTCAACCCTATCATTCATAGTTACCTGCATTACTTCAAAGATCTTTTTAACCTCATCAATGAAGTTTTGGGGTACTCACCAACCTTCGACCCTAGAAACTTAGGTAGGTTCATCCTAAAAAAATCCCAAACTCTACCTGCAGCTGACCCAACATTAGCGTTAGTAGGAACTGGGGCCTGCTAATTGTTTTGGTTGGTCACACTTTGAGCCAAAAGATGAATCGCATTCCAAAACTCTACATTCGAAACCTCTTGGTCTACAACTAAAGGAACTACATTAGTGTTATGGGAATTCACATTCCTTGCATAAGCTCTATGAGGAGGCATGATCTTAAACTAATAAAAATGAGTTAGAAGGTAGATCATACCCATACACGATAAGAATAGCAAGAAAGTGAAGTTTTCCTAAAACACTTTATTGCCTCCCTCTCATTAGATGTGGTGCACTTCACACCTATGAAAAGGACTCTACTTAGTGCAGCTTTTCAGGCATCCTAGGACACTTAAACCTAATGTTGTGATACTAAGTTTGTCATTCTTTGAGGCTACCCCAGGATGACGACACGGGACCTAGGATCAAGAGTGACCCCAAGCTAACCCTGCTGGCATATCATAAGCATACTTAAATACTTTCAACATAATAGACATACTGTGTGAAATTTAGAAACAAATCATAAAATGAAATTATTGGTAATATCCATTCTAAGTCTAAATATATAACTAAGTTCAATGACAACAGAAAGATCAAACTCAAACTTAAATTGAATCTAAACTATGTCTGAATAAAAGCCTCTACTAACTAGAGATGTTGAGACATGTCCCCAGCTAACTCTAGCAAAACTGAAAATAAAAGACTAAAAGATGAAAAGAGAACATATCATTCATCCTCGAAGAATGAGGACTCACCACTGATACTCATGAACTGGAGATTAGAACCGATATATGCATGATGTGGATGCTGAGGAGTTGAACCTACATCACGAGAAGATGTAGCGCACAGTATGTGTCAGTACTTGAAGGTACTGAGCATGCATGATAGAATAAAGTTGAACAATATAACATAACTGAAATAAAGCATACTGATCAATGATACAATATAAACATGAAGAATATGTTAAACATGTTGAATATGAACTAAGTGTAGTGACCAAGTTTATAACATACTAAAACTAAATACTGATTGTAACTGATAACCTGGTCTATACATTAGAGTCTGTCTGTGGGAGCTAATAATAACCGACATAAAACCAAATGAGCTAAATGTGGAGTCCAATGTATATGCCCCATCGAGAGGATCCATTATACTTTACCAAGGGTATAGAGGCATGACTGGCGTAATCACTAAGTATAATGCCCATAGAGGAGACTTACCTACAAGGGCACATAGTTCTGGGACTATGAGGGTGACTGACCCTAGTCCAACTCGGTATTAAGCCTACTCCCAACTAATTATGTAAGTAACGCATTATAACTAAATTTTGTAATACTGAATAGATCAAAAATACTGACATGCATACCGAAAATGCAACATTAATATACTGATAGTGAAACATTCTTATCTGGGGCATGTATAACAAAATAAACTGACCTAGCAACTGAAACTCATGAACTAAACGAATCTACACAACTAGGTTTCTGAGTTTCAAGCTAGAACTAAGCTATAATTCCACGAAAAACATGATATCTGATTTGGACTAGTCTAATAGTTGAATCACAACATAAATCTGAAATTCTAGAAATCCTAAGTCTAAGCATGATGTAGAGAATTAAGAATCTGACTGAATTCTAGGGACCTAATGGGTGAAAAGAACCCACTAGTGAAATCCCACATACCTGGTGACGAGTTTCACAGAGAAATCTTTTGAATTCGGTGCTGGAACAGATGAAACCTTGTTGCGCTCTTGGACTAGGGGTTGGTCGACTCTTTCTCCTTCTTTTCGTTCAACTTGATGATTTTTTGGAGAATGAGTTGACTAGGGTAAGTTCTAATTTAGTTACTAGGCTAAAACTGATCAAACCACATAGTTTAGGAGTTAAACAACGTAGTTTAGGGGTCCAACACATAGGGAAAAGACCAAACGACTCCTGACTTAAAAGTTGTCAGGGCCAACGACAAACCTGGTCCACGGACTGTGGTCCCACCTACAGTCCATCCTGGTCAGTCATTGATTGGATTCAGAGAATGGGTTTTGGGGAGTCCGAACCACGGACCTGGTCCACGGAGCATGGTCCCACCTACGGTCTGTAGGTCCTGGCATGGTTCTGGACTTAGCTTGATTTTTCTTGGGTTCTGGGGAGTCTGAACCATGGACCTAGTCAACGGAACGTGGTCCCAACTATGTTCCGTCCTGGTCAGCCATCGTTTGGTTTCAGAGAATGAGATTTACGAACCACGATCCACGGACCGTGGTCCCACCTATGGTTCATACGTCCAGGCGTAGGTCAACCCTTAGCTGAATTTTCTGGGTGGGTTCAAGGTGGCCAACCACGGACCCCACATACGGTCCAAGGGTCACCCTACAGTCCATGGGTGGCACCCGTCGGTGGCACCTGCAACTTTTGAAAAGCCTGCAGGTTGGTCTTTCTAGCGTACGGGGTGTTACTAAAACTCGAGTGTTGGCTTTAAAAAGCTTCTCAAAATTTATAACACAATATATAGGGTTAATGTGTAACTATGGGCGTGAATGACTAAACTCAGGGATATTAATAGAAATATGGAAACTCAGTACTCAAAACTCAAGGACACTACTCATCTTAAGAATACTAAATTATAGGGTGCATGTTGAAATACAGACATTAACGAATCAACTCAAGAATCTTAATGCATAACATATAGCAATTCAATAAGTAGGAATAGAATTTTAAAAAATAAATAGAACTTAAGATCTCAAAATCAACTTATCTCAAAAATACGCAAATCTAGGGATAGAATTCTAGATTACTCTTTTACTTATTTGAAAGTATATGTAGGGCATGAGGACGAACTAACCCAATACTATGATAGCCGTACATACCTGAAAGAACAAGGTTCTTCAAGAATCTTAAAAAATAACTTGAATAGAAGTCTTGAAACCGTAGCTTGAAGGAGAACAATCAAGAAAACATTTCTTAAGATTCTTGAATTAGTTTCTTGAATTCTCTTTGGCCAAGAATTATTATTTTCATTAGTGATTCATAATTTTATGGAGGAATTTGAGTTGCAAAAGAATGGAATTCTTGGAGAAAAACATACCTTGAAGAAGAATCTTGAAAAAGATTGAATGAATCTTGAATGGAGTCTTCTATTTTGATTTTTCATTAGGGTTTTGCCGTAGAGTTTGAGAAAGAAGAGAATGATGGACTAAGAGATCAAAATCTTATTATTTTGAGACTTTAATTAGTCAAGAAATTCATTTAGGGTTTTTATAGAGGTAAAAAGACAAAAACAAGCCTTTTTAATGTTTTCCCGTCAGCTAATTCGTCATTGCACTATATCAGGTTACTAAAATGGTCATAACATTTTACCAAAACTGGGATTGTTGTGAAATTTTTGGTGTTGGAAAGATGATTTAAATACCATTACTTTGATTGTTTATGTGCCACGTAACTCATTATATTCTAAGAGACATGGTTTTTTAAAGCTGACCCAAATAAAATCTTACATCAAAATTTAATCGGTGAGGAAACTTTAAACTCAACTTTGTGCTAGGAGTTTTTAGTGACCTTAATTGATATCCCAAATCATTCCCACACTAAAGAATTTACCTTTATAGATATGAGCAAATTAATAATACTCCGATAAGACCTTATATGCAAATAAAGAATAGTTTGGGCCTTAGCTTAGAAATTTCTGGGGTGTTACAATATCTCTTCCTTGGAATCATTCATCCTCGAATGATGGTTGAACTGAGCATGGAAGTGAAAGTAGTTACATTTAATATCTTTCTGACTTTTTAACTTGCTTACTAACATAGGTGGAGCCTATTCATACTAAGAGTTTGGAACTCTCTATAGCACATAAGTTGTGAACGATATGAGTTTGAACGTAGGTACGCTCTATCTGAAGCTATTTGACATAAAGCAAGGATATATCAGAACGAAGTAAGAATAGGAATACTATGCCTTGAGTGATATGATTGATAACTTTTAAGCATAACAACGATTCTCAACTATGCTCTCATTTCTAATAACTACACTTCGTTAGTTGGATCTCAAAGCTCCCACTAGAGTATATGACTACTCTTACAAATGTCTAAGTCAAATTTCTTACTAAGCCTAATCTCTATTTCACAAGGTTCTAAACATGAGATTGTTATACTTATCTAAGCCTCAAATTTAGGTTGTATACCTCTGTAGGAAATCTCATCCTAAGAATACTTCTCCTTATAGTTGCCTTCAACAAACCTTGAGCCCATATCAAGAAACACCTAATGATCATTCATTTGTCCACATGTTAACCACACAACATTCAATCCTATTACTATAAACACTCAAAGAACTCCTACTAACCAATCCTTCTAAGAATTTCTTTTTTCATTCTCTCATCATCTCTACCAAATTAAATTTCACACATTACTAACAGGAACTGACTAATTTCTCTCACTTAAGTATTACTCATAGTAAAACACCATCATATTCCTCCTCCACAATATAACTTTATATGGAATAAGAAGACCACCACTACCACAATAACAAACATCAATCCTTTTTTTTTGTGATTACTCAACTACTATCAACAACATCGCTCTCAAAATTGAAAAGGATCATTGAAAGAACATAGGGAGAAAGATCACAAGTACTATTCATTCAAGATATCTGATATGAGAATATGCATTACATAACATTATGTTGCTAGCCATTGAGAGTAAATCATGAATTTGCGAGATTGAGCATACTATGAGACATGAGTGCTTATATGAAAAAGTTTATATCATGACACTAATAACTATAAATTTATGAAGTAAGATTGAGATCAATGGGCTAAAGTCTTTGCCCATTATTCTGGGAACTAGCATAGATGTGAATCTGCTTCAAGTGTATGAGCATATGTCATAGACACAATTTTGGTATCAGTAACATCAATAGGATGTTGTAATGACTAAGATTTAAGGAATACGCTAGAGTATTAATGGATTGATATAACATTATAACTCTTTATGAACACATCACTATCTGATTCTTAATAATTGACTTGGTTTCTCATCTTATCATCTCCCCCTTAGGTCTGAAGCTGACACTTTGAAACTGTGGATTTATTCCATCTTCTCTAAACTGGTCTACAATCTCTCTACTCTAATACTCAGGAAAATATTATCTCATGGCTATTGAACTCTCCATAAGCAGATACTAAGACTCATTCTAGGACCTCTTTCTAAGATGTTTCTCTTAATCTCTTCTCATTGGCTTATAAGGTCACTTAATCTGACTATTAAAAATTTGATTGTCCTTCTTAGCCTACCAATAACATCTTTTATGTTAATATCAACCTAACTAGAGGAACTTTGAACTATATTCAAGAGGCTCGTCATTGACTATATAAAATCATTCCTACCAAACTCTTAAGGGTGACAAATAATTCTTACATCAGTCTACTCCACATTGATAACTCAAATATACTATCTAGGCACATAATGAAAGTCATAAACTCAATTAGAACCTCATCTGGCTACATATGATCTCTGGTACACCTCCTAATTCTTTTGTTAATCTAATGACATATCCACACTTTATTTCTCTCATCTAAAAAGTCAGAATCTCACTCTTGTACCACTCATATTCATTGCAGCTAACATTTAAATTCCTCACCTACTCTCATTGCAGCTAACATTTAAATTCCTCACCTACTCTATGTCAAGTCTACCAAATCATATCTCAAAACTAACATTATCACCCTCATGTTGTCATCTTTTTTACCACGACACTCATCTCAAATTTAAGTCTAGTGTCTATTACTAAACATGAATATCAATATAATTTCTCACATACTATACTAACTCATTACAAATAAATAAAATAAATAAATACTCGCCCACTAAGACTTTATGACAACTAGTCAGTCTATATGTTCATTCTACCTATTTACAGATTACTGACAATCCCTTTCACAACTTAAGTACTATTTACTCACTTACTATACATCATTACTTAATTAGTTCTATAATCCTCTGAATACCATAGGGATCTCCTTTTAAAAATCATAAGCCTATATTAAATCTATCAAATCATGAATACTCGGCTCTTCTATTCAACCCTTATACTTGGTCGATACTAATGCATTGACACCTCATGACAAACTTCTTTCTGGTTAAAGTATACTTTAACTCATCCTTACTAGTAAGTATTACTCTACCTTCTATCATGAAAATCTTCACAAACTCACCACTTATTAGTCTACCTATAAGGAAAAACTCATCATCAATAACTTACTGGGTGCATGACTACCATAACATAATTTTCCTCATCACTATCTCCCTTTCTTAGATTACTGAACTTCTGCATGCATTCTTCTAACTTTGAGCACCTTTACTATTATTTCTTATAACCTTACAACTCATACTATCTTTTAGAGTGCAATTACTACCCAAGCTCTAAGACACATTTCCTCACATGGGTCTCAACTGAAACAAGGTTTGTAGAAAAGAGTTTGGGAATACATCTCCTTTTAGCTCGAACACACGATTCACATGAATAAGAGTGCATTCTTTAGAATATGAAATCTGAAGCTCCCTCACGGGATTCTCTCAAGACCCTATGAAGTGTCATGACTTTCTAAAGACTTTTGTTGAGATTAATTCATTGATAAGGATCTGGCTTTTCTTTTCAACTACCATAACTATGAGGGGTAGTCGAATGAATATGAAAAATGCACGAGTTTGAATAAATTCCTTATAACATAGCTCTATTGCACGATTTAGAGTATGAAAGAAGGGAAACTTTTCCTAAATCTCTGTAGTCCCTCATTTATAAAAGTGGGGCCCCCACAACCATAAATAACATCCTATTTGACACAGCTTCATAGACACCCTAGGACACTTGAACTTTATGCTCTGATACCAAGTTTTTCACGACCCAAGCCTACACCCTGGACGTGGCCGATACTCGAGAACCATTGATGGCCCTCAAGTGAACTCTCATTCTTGATGACTACAAGTGGAAGACTAACTCAAGCATACATAAGAATCAAATTGAAAGAAATTCTTCAAAACAGTTTACTGAATCTCAAAACTTCGTTGAATATGATGAGTATTAAACACAAGTTTTAAATAAAATATTTGAAATTGAAAGACTCTCCAAAGTTTTCTATCTATGAAGTCTCTACTAGACAAAGATGAGTGTCGGGACAAGACCCACAACTCCTCAAAAGAACTAGTACTAACAACTCATAAAACTGGAGTACTCTAAAAGCAAGGCATTCTCACTCATAAGAAGACGAGCGGATGAAGTGATCTCAACAAACTCTTGTTGAGGATCCTAAGAACATGTATCTGCATCATTAAAAGATGCAGGTTGAATTACATCAATACATTGAATGTACGAGTATATAATATAGCTAAATAACTAATAACTGAAAGAAAGGACTGCAATAGATAACAATGTACTCAAGCTGAATGTATAGAAATAAAGGATTTTAACAATTTAAAGTTTACAAAACACTTTCTCATCTCTGAGCTCAACATAATAAGTGGTATATAAAAATACACTCTAACTCTATTGGGAGATTCTCTAACCGAAAACCATCACTATGAGCTACATGATGATACAACTTCTCGCCCACACTGCTAGAATTGTCATATACCTTGACAGGATATAGGAAACCTCAACTAAGTGGATCCACTAAGCTCTGCCTAAAAGAACTTAGGATTCATCTAAAAAGTATGATCTTGTACCCATGTTGACATACATGGTTTATGAGGAATGTGAGTTCTCTGAACTCATCACCATATCGGTGCTCAATACTACTCCCAATAATATATACTCATGCTCAATAATTAAAAACATACTCTTCCTCTGGTTTGAGATAATGTCTCAAACTTCCTCTTAAAAGAGGTAAATGCTCTTAAAATATCTTTGAACTCACAACTCATTTAGAAATCAAAGTTTATCTTTTATCAATGTAAAAACCGATACCTTTGGGAATACTTAGTTCCTTTATACTCTTACTAAATTCATACTTAAAAGCTCTTTCTAAAAAATATATCAAAATCATATTGTGATATGATCAGTGATGACTTGGGAAGTCATACTGCATAAATATTAATAGTATATCTAGATACCATACTACTTAAACATTGATGGCATACTCGATTGTCATACTAATCATGTTTTAGAAACTTTATCTCAAAAATCATCTTTACTTCCTCAAAATCTCAGTTTAAACCTCAAGTGTTGGCTTTAAAAAGCTGCTCAAAATTTATAACTCAATTCATAGGGTTCATGCGGAATTATGGGCATGAACGACTCAACTCAAGGATCTTAATAGAAATATGAAAACTCAATACTCAGAACTCAAGGATACTACTCATCTCAAAAATACTCAATTCATAGGGTCCATGTTGAAATACAGACACGAACGAATCAACTCAAGAATCTTAACGCATAACATATAGAAATTCAATAATTAGAAATAGAATTTCAAAAAAGAAAAAGGAACTCAAGAACTTGAAATCAACTTATCTCAAGAATATTCAAATCTAGGGATAAAATCCTAGATTACACTTTTACTGATTTGAAAGTAGACGTACGTAGGGCGTGAGGATGAACTAGCCTAACACTATGATAGCCTTACATACCTGAAAGAACAAGGTTCTTGAAGAATCTTTAAAAAGAACTTGAATAGATGCCTTGAAACCCTACCTTGAAGGAGAACAATCAAGAAAATATTTCTTAAGATTCTTGAATTAGTTTCTTGAAATCTCTATGGCCAAGAATAATGACTTTCATTAGTGATTCATAATTCTTGTAAAAAATGCATCCCAATCTTATTCTTCCTTTCAAATATTGGTATTGTTTGTGTCATTATGACCAAATCACTTTCATGAAGTGCCGCATTCTTGAGCTTATCCCGATATATCATCTTCTTGTCTCGTTAATATGTTGAGTCTTAGAGCTCAGTCAGATACACTTTTGTGACCTCATCATTGTAGATAAATTGCTCATTCACTTGTTTGTAGCAATAGCCAAGTGAGAGACTTTCATGATAGTAAAATTATTTGTCTTGTAGAATAATATGATATGACAGTTTTTCCATATGAAAACAGATAGCTTTCTTCAGATCAAAACTTCATATAAATCAAATGATTTGTTGTAGTTTCATAACCAATAAACTTTGATATGATTGGTTAGGATAAGAAATTTATAAAACATTATTTGATTTACTTTGATATCTCTATCGATAAGAGTGGTGTTATATTTTGCATGAACATTAATAAAATTATCATACCATGAATAATAATAATAGCAGAATACATAAATGCACCAATTACATAGTCACGACCCAAGGTAGCCCCTAGGCGAAACATGACGTATAAGACCATAAGAGTCCCCACACCAGCCACTTAAATTTCATCAAAGAAGATAATAGAATAAAGAGATTTAAAAGACAGTTTCAACATATAAGATTTTTTTTACAGAACAACGAATATCTAAACATCGTCTCAAAGCCATCTAGTACATAAGAGTTTATCAGGGCGTAGCCCGTACATCGAGTTTCACAACTGAAAGTAAAGACAAAAGGGAAATTAAACTCGGTCCTCGGAATATGAGGACTCACCAAACTTCAAGTCTTCTATATGAGATCCCTAGCCACGAAAGTGCGAATCTGTAAGGTCGGCCCCTACATTTGGGCAAATGTAGGCAAGAGTATGTGTAAGTACAAGCATGTACCAAGTATGATAGCTACGCATAAAATACTTGTAACCATGAGAAAAAGGGCAATTTCATAAAGTGCAATGACCAAGCTAAATCATGAATGTAAAAGAACTAGAAGATATAAGTCATAAATCATGGTCAATGCAAATAAACATCATCTTAAATCACAAGTGAGATACTTCTTGAAGTAACCTTAATTTATAATTGTAGGTGATTTACCTTTAAAATACATATAAGACCATGTGAGCTATCAACATAGAATCTGGTGTCTACCCCACACCGAAAAAGGGTGTCCTGCTTGACAAGGTAAGACCATGAACTTCTAGCTTATGTGGATCCACTAGCTAATATCTATCCAGGACAATCATCCTATGGAGGCATATAGGTACGGGATAAAGACATTGCTTTTAGAAACTCGGCCACTACTAACGGGAGTGCTCCTATCTCAATATCCTCCCAGTTCTAAGCGTAAATCCTATGGATTAGTCATTTTCCTAACTTACCTTTATTATCCATGGAAGGGCACGCCATCTTGCCAATCCAAGCTAAGTCATATGTAATCCATGGAAAGGTACAATTAAGTAACCAATCCAAGCTAGGTTTCATTAGAATAGCTCCTTAACTTTGATTCATTTTAGGTGAGAAAACCTTTAAACCTTAGAATCCTTTATGTGAGAAAATATTTCACATTCATGCATGAGGGAGTTATGTGAACAATCATTTCACAGAAATTAACTACAATGTGCTTCTACTCTCAAGCAATCTATATCATATCTCATCAATTTCATAAGAACATGCATAATTCCACGATTCACCTTTCATAGTTCAAAACCCACTTTCAATCATCAATATCTAGAAATCATGTAGTTATTTCAATTCATGCTTGATAGATCATAAAACAATTGAATAAATCAATATTTAAAGGAACCCATGATATGGAAGAAAACCCTAACTCAATTGGGGAATTCTAAATTTGTAAATTGGAGAATTTGGGAACTCCATGAAGAAAAGGGCTCCATGTTTAAAGACTATCATACCTCAATGCCAAAAGCTTGACTTCAATGGTGGAATCGAGACTTGACTTGAAACCCTAGGTTGAATCCTTTTTCTTCAAGCTTTCTAGAGAGAGAAATATTTGATAGGAAGACTTGTTCTTCTTTCCGGAATTTGAGAGAATGATTTCAATTGGGGAGATTTAGGGTTAAAACAATTATATAGGGCTTTAGGTGAAGGGTAAAATGACATAGTATTAAGGTGGAATAATTAGGAAAAGACCGAAAATTCCCTAGGAAAATAATTGTCGAGCTCATCAATGACCCCGACCTACGGTCCATCGATCAACTCATGGACCGTCCTGGTTGGGCATCGATGAGTTCAGAGACACCAACTTCAGGACCCCCAACGAAGACACTTACCTACTGCCCGTGGGTCCAACGACGGATCGTGGACCACGTCCTTAGGTCCCAAAAATTTTATTCTGAATTCCATTAAGTCTGGGACTCACCTACAAGACGTATCTATGGCTCGTACTTTGGACAAAGGACCGTCCTGGTGAACCGTTGAAAAAGTATTGGAACTTTATATTTTGAATAAACAATCCACGGACCAGACCTACGGTCCATGTGTCAAACGACGAACCATTTGTGACTCCGTCAAACTAGCACCATATTTTACAATAAGCTGTAATTCTACCCTTTCTAAATCCGAGGTGTTACAATATCTCCCCCTTGGGAATATTCTTTCTTGCATGAGATTCAAGACATTATAAGGAAGGTAGAAACTTAATCCAACAGCTCATCATGCATGCAATTACATAAATGCACCTATCCGAGGAGGAGACATCGACTCCAAGCTATAGTATGTTCAAAACATCATATCATGAAGTCTATATGCAACTCATACTCAAATGCACATAAAAAGTAGAAATCAATCAAGTACTCATTTTGTTTCAATTTAAGATTTTCATGAATCATGAATAATGAGGAAATCATGGGAATATCTAAGATACATGACACCTAATAAGTAAACCATGAGGAGATAAATACCTCAAGCTTGAGTAGGGACGGAGGGAAAAAGATGAGGTTAATAGAATATCATATTGGCCTCGGCCTCCCAAGTAGCACCCTCAACTAACTGATTCCTCCAACGAACTTTCACGAAAGCAACTTCTTTATTTCTCAACTTCTTAACTTTTCGGTCTAAAATCTCAACGGAAACTTCCTCATAAGAAATATTCTCCTTAACTCCCAAACCTTCTAAAGGATCTATAGATGTCGGATCTCCACAACATTTTTCACGACCCAGGGGTACCCCCTAGACGTAACATGGTGTATAGAACCCCGAAAGACTCCATAAAAGACACTTAGTCTTCATAACATAAGCAATAGAACAATAAGAGTAAAAACATTTATTGAGATAGGGACTAGCCCATATAACATGTTCAAAAAGGGAAATACATGAATAAAACTACAACATAGGAAAAATCCATCCTCGAACCATGAGGGCTCACCAAGCTCGATATATACTCAAGTCCAAGCTCTAGCCACAAGAATGATCACCTCGAGAACTGGACCCTACACTTGGGAAAAATGTCAAAAAACTAGACGTTAGTATAAAAATGCACTAAGTATGATAGACATGCATAAAAACATTGAAAACATGCTAAAAGGGACATTTCAATTGAAAGTATGCAATTTATCAATTTAAACATGATTTAGGAGTTTAGAGAGCATAAGTCATAAAAACGTAGCCAACATAGTCATCATCATCTTTAAAGCCTTTGGGACTCATATGCAAAGCTTGTTGAGTAACCATAGTTCATAATTCATATTCTTGTTCTTATTGTGGGAATAAGCCTTAACCGACATGAGACCATGTGAGCTATAACATGATCCCCCGGTGTTACCCACACCGAAAAGGGGTGTCCTACTTTCCTAAGGTATAACCATACTTTTGCTTAGGTGAACCCATTAGCTAAATAACCTATGGGGGCACATAGTTTATCGGATAAGGAGATTGCTACTAGAAACCCGGCCTCGACTATCGTGAGGGCTTCCATCCCAAGAGATTGCTTCTACAAACTCTAACTCAACTAACATAAGGGCTATCCACTCAGTGCTAAGCAATTATTCCCATGGAGTATTTATTAATTCTTGACTTAATTCATATTCATGGAAGAATTTTTAACACTCAATCCATGATTAATTCATAAGATAGCTCTTAGATCATGCGTAATAATAACCTTTCACTATCCATGTCTACATACAAGTCTTAGATTCAATTAGGTGAAAAAGTCATTCAATCTTAGAATCTTCAATATGTGAGAAAACCTCTCACATAATATCATATTCAAGCATAGGTGTGTATATGATAATATCCTTTCAACAACATCATAGTCATAGACACTTCACTATCAAAGTGTTCTAAAAGCATTTACATAGATCCCATAAAAACATGCATAATTCTCATACTTTGCCCCTTCAAGGTTTAAAGCTCACTTTCAATCAGCACATCTAGAATTCAACTATTAGACATGGATATCATCATGATTCAAGTAACCCAATCACTACATGCATAATTTCATAACATTTTTTTTCATCAACAAAGACCCACATCACAATATTACAATTGAGAAATATGGGGATTTCATGGATTCTTGGGGATTCATCATATAAATCATATGAAATCATCACTTCATTCTTAATATAACATAATTCAATCATTAGAATCGATTTTGAAAGAAACCCATGACTTTGGAATCAAACCCTAACATTTAGGGATTTCTATCTTTGAAATTGGGATTTTGAAGGGGATCCATGGATGAAATCTATCCATGGATGAAATCTACCATAACTTAAAAACAAGGCCCAATGAATTTGATGTAAAGAACCTTTCTCCTTGAACCCTAGCTCGAACTTCCTTCTTTTTCTTCTTCTTCTTCAAGTTCTAGAGAGAGAATATTTTGAGAGGATGAATTTTGGGGATCTATTTGGGTTTTGGAAATAATGAGTTGAATGGGTTGGTTGATTTAAAAGGACTTATATAGTGACCCTAAGTTAAGACAAAATGACCTCACTTAATTTGTCCAAAACCGGAAAAGACCCAAGACACCCTTCATTTAAATGGGCTGCCCAGGCCTACGTGGGGTCCCATGAGCCGTGGTCCCCTTCATGGACTTGAGTCAGTGGCTAGGAAACAAGTGCCTTTAGCCCACAAGCCCAAAACATCTTCACGGAGGGCTCCACGAGCCGTGGTGCTTGCCATGAGCCGTGGTCTCTCTCATGGGACTTGAGGTAGTGGCTTGCCACTTCCTCTCCACTCTCATACACCCCTCCACGAGCCTTCCCATGATCCGTGAAGTGGCTCGTGAAGAGGAGCTTGTTTTGGGAAGATTTGGGGAGGCCACTGCCTAGCACACCACGAGCCCCATCAAGGGTCGTGGTCTTGACAACGAGTTGTGGTGGTGGGCGTGGTAGGTGGGTCAGTGCCTACTCCAAGGTATTCTTCTCTAGCCCATTCCCTTGACCCTTGCCCTTCTTCTTTGACGTTAACCCTCACGTTTAGCTCTAGTTTAGCCTATTAATTTCCAGGGTGTTACAATATCTCTCCCTTAGGAACATTCATCCTCGAATGACGGTCTAGACACCTTATGGAAGTAAAGACTCAAGACTAGCAGCCCATCATGCATACAACATCAAAACAATGCACAATTCAAAAGAGGAAACATCAACTCCAACTCATACATACTCAATGCATCACAAGGAAGTAGGAACTACATATAACAACCCATTATGCATGAAAGCTCAACATTTCTCATATTCATAGGAGGAATTACCTTCTCCAAATTAAAAGCATGTGCAACACAATCTCATGGAGCCATTATGCAATTTTACTCTCAAAAATCATAACTAAAACATGTTCAATCATTCATCTCATATAGCATATAGGCAACTCTTATTCAATGCACAACAACATGATGAAAATCAATCATAAAAACACATTTTCTTAATAAACATAAATTTCTCAAGAATATGCATAACATAGTGAAATCATGGAAAAACTCAAATAACACACATGACTCCCAAAACAAGGAAAACTCGAGGAACTACTTACCTCAAGCTAGGGTAGGAGTAGAAGAAAAAAGATGAGGATAGCGAGACTTCATATTGGCCTCGGCCTCCCCAGTAGAACCCTCAACTAGATGATTCTTCCACAAAACCTTCACGGAAGCTATTTCCTTGTTTCTCAACCTCTTAACTTGCCCGTCTAGAATCTCTACCGAAACTTCCTCATATGAAAGACTTTCATCAACTCCTAACCCTTCTAAGGGAATAACGGATGCCGAATCTCCAATACACTTCTTGAGCATAGGAACATGAAACATTGGATGCACTGAAGCCAACTCACTTGGAAAATCTAACTCATAGGCAATGTTATCAATACGCCTCAAAATTTGGTATGGGCCTACATAACGGGGACTAAGCTTCTCTTCCTTACCAATCTCATAACACCCTTCATAGACGAAATTTCCAAGTGGATCAAATCATGAACATTAGGAACACTCAACAATATTTCTATCCAAGCATACCATATCCCCCTTGGGAGAAAGACTCAATTAATTCCTTAAGCACCGCTTCCTTTCAAGTCAACTAAAATTAGATCAAGCCCTTGCTTAGCTTTCACATGTCACCAAAGATAATTCAGACCCATTGTAACCATAACACCACCCTTGGTGGATTCCACTAATTGAACACTTAACCAAGCCAACCTATGAAGATTTTGAACTAACTCTTTCTTATCATCATCAAAATGAGCCACACTACCCATAGACAACCTACTAAGAGCATCCGCTACCATATTGGGCTTGCCGGGGTGATAAAGAACACTCATGTCATAATCCTTCAATAATTCAAGCCACCTCCTTTGGAAAATATTCAAATAATTTTGACTAAACACATATTGCAAACTCTTGTGATCGGTAAACACATCAACATGAACCCCACAGAGATAATGTCTCCAAATCTTTAAAGCAAAAACAATCGCCGCTAACTCAAGGTCATGGGTAGGATAATTCTTCTCATGGACTTTAAGTTGCCTTGAAGCATAGGAAATCACCTTACCATTTTTCATAAGCACACATCCCAACCCAACTCTAGAGGCATCACAATACACCACAAAGCCATCCATACCTTCCGATAATGTCAACACCGGAGCGGAAGTAAGTCTATCCTTCAATTCTTGGAAACTTTTCTCACAAGCTTCCGACCAAATGAACTTAGCCTTGTTTTGAGTCAATGCCATCATTAGAGAGGCAATGGAAGAGAATCCCTCAACGAACCTTCTATAATAACCGTCCAAATCCAAAAAGCTTCTAATGTCTGAAGGAGTTAGAGGTCTTGGCCAACTCTTGAACGCATCCATCTTCTTAGGGTCCACCTCAATACCCCTACTTGACAAATTATGACCAAGGAATGCTATGGACCTTAACCAAAATTCATACTTACTAAACTTTGCGAAAAGTTGATGGTCCTTAAAAACTTGCAATACAATTCTCAAATGGTCAACATGCTCATTCTTACTCCTTGAATAGATCAAAATATCATCACTGAATACAATCACAAACATGTCAAAGTATTGTCTAAACACCCTATTCATCAAGTCCATAAACGTTGCCGGAGCATTAGTCAACCCAAACGACAAAACCAAAAACTCATAATGACCATACCGGGTTCTAATAGCCATCTATGAAATATCTTCATCTCTCACCTTTAATTATTAGATACCCAACCTAAGATCAATCTTAGAGAAATAACTAACCCCTTGAATTTGGTTAATACCAAAAATTTAATTTCCTCTCCCTAACTTTGTGGAAAAAGCAACCTTTAGTAATCATCCTTATAACCTTCATGTAAGGAACAACTAATCTCAAGGGATATAACTTCCCTCCTTCCTCTCTAGGATAGGCTCAATCGATAACTAACAATTTGACTACACGGGTTCTACAATTACTATAACAAGAGAGCAGCCAATCTGTACCCAGGATAACATCGAGATCTAACATGTCAAGCTCTATTGATCAACAAGTTTAACTCTATGGGATAGGGAAATGGGGCACTTTCTATGAACTCTCTTAGCCACAATAAAATCACTTAGAAGAGTAGAGACAGGCAACGGTTCTACCAACACATCGGGGAGCATATCAAATCTCATTGCCACCTATGGTGTCACAAAAGACAAAGTAGCACCGGGGTCTAACAAATCATACACACCTATATGGAAAACATTTGACATACTGGTGACCACATCTGGAAAATTCTCTTGTTCACCTCGGTTTTGGAAAGCACATAAGTGGTTTTGCTTGGGACCATTGGAGTTTGAACCGCTAGGAGGAAATTGCTTGCCCTCTCTTCCTTGAATCTTAATCATCGGACAATCTCTCATTTTTTTACCACTTCCACCACAACCATAGCAGCCATCCATGTCAGCTAGGCACCTACCACCGTGCTTCCTTCCACACTTGGTGCAATTAGACTTAGACAATTAAGACCCACCACTATTCTCTCCTTGAGGTTTAGGGTTAGACACCCTCTCTTGGTTATACCATGGGGAACCTTAGAAGAACTTTTTTCGTAAAACCTTTGTTGGAATCTAGGGCGATCATGTCCATCAAACTTTCCTTGAGAGGAATTTTTATCAAGCCTATACCTCTTTGTTTCTCTAGACTTTTCTTCAAGTTTTTCTTCTTCAATATGTTGGGCATAAATCATAAGACGAGAAATATTCATATCCTGATCAAGCATAGCCATACGGCATTCCTTTGCTACTAAGTCAGACACACCTGACACAAACTTACTGATTTGCAACCTAGCGTCTGCCACTATAGATGGAGCATATCTCGACAATCTAGTGAATATCTGAGGATACTCCTCAACACTCATCCCACAAAGTCCAACACCTTAGACACCTCATTTATGAACTTTTGAGGATCTTCCTCCATCTTTGACCCATAAAATTTCAAAGTTTCTATCCTAGCTTGAGTCCATAATTAAAAACCAAACCTAATCTTCTCGTTAGTCACTTGATCGGTCAAAGGATCAACAGGAACTTGAGGAGCTTCAGGAGGAGCTCATTGATCAACATTGTCTCCTTGAATTCCACCAGTGTAAGCTCCTTGAGTATTCATGTCATGTAGACCACCAGGTAAGGATTAGGATAAACACCTTATAGAGTTAAACTCTATAGTAAGACTTAAGAGTAATGAAAGAAGTGAAGTTTCCTAATCATCTTGTAGATTCTCATTCATGGATGTGGAGCGCTTCACACTCATGAACAATATTGTACTAGACGTGGCTTATGAGAAATAATCATAGAATCATTCTAAACCTTATGCTCTGATTACCAAGTTTTTCACGTCCCAGGGATACCCCCTAGACGTAACATGGCGTATAGAACCCGAAGGACTCCATACAAGCCACTTAGTCTTCATAACATAAGCAATAGAACAATAAGATTAAAAACATATTTCAAGTCTAAAATTTTCAAGAAAGAAAAGCCGAAGTCTAGACACTAAGTCTCAAAATAGCCATCTATTACAATATTTGAATGAGATAAGGCCTAGCCCATACAACATGTCCAAAAAGGGAAATACATGAATGAAACTACAACATAGAAAAAAAGTTGTCCTTGAACCATGAGGACTCACCAAGCTTGGAAAATACTCAAGTCCAAGCTCTAGTCACAAGAATGATCACCTCGAGAACCAAACCCTAAACTTGTGGAAAATGTAGGAAAAGGAGGCGTTAGTACAAAAATTCACTATGTATGATAGCAATGCATCAAAACATTGAAAACATGATAAAAGGGACATTTCAATTGAAAGTATACAATTATCAATTTAGACATGATTTAAGAGTTTAGAGAGCATAAGTCATAAAAACGTAGACAACATAATCATCATCATTTTTAAAGCCTTCGGGACTCATATACAAAGCTTATTGAGTAACCATAGTTTATAATTCATACTCTTGTTCTTATTGTGGGAATAATCCTTAACCGACATGAGACCATGTGAGCTATAACATGATCCCCCGGTGTTACCCACACCAAAAAGGGGTGTCCTACTTGCCTAAGGTAGAACCATACTTTTAGCTTATGTGTATCCAACATATAAATAACCTAAGGGTGCACATAGTTTATGGGATAAGCAGATTGCTACTAGAAATTTGGCCTCAACTATCATAAGGGCTTACATCCCAAGAGATAGCTTTTAGAAATCTGGGATCAACTAACGTGAGGGCTCCCATCTCATATCAATATCCACTCGGTGCTAAGCAATTTTTCCCATGGAGTATTTATTAAGTCTCGACTTAATTCATATTCATGGAAGAATGATTTGACACTCAATACATGATTAATTCATAAGATAGCTCTTAGATCATGCGTGAAAATGGCCTTTCACTGTCCATGTCTACATACAAATCTTAGATTGAATTAGGTGAAAAAGCCTTTCAACCTTAGAATTTTCATTATGTGAGTAAACCTTTCACGTCATATCATATTCAAGCATAGGTGTGTATATGATAATATCCTTTCAACAACACAATAACAACATCATAATCATACATATTTCACAATCACAGTGTTCTAAAAGCATTTACATAGATCCCATAAAACATGCATAATTCTCATACTTTGCCCTTTCAAGGTTCAAAGCACACTTTCAATCAACACATGTAGAACTCAAACATTAGATATAGATATCATCATGATTCAAGTAACCCAATCACTACATGCATAATTTCATAACATTCTTCTTTCATCAACAAAGACCCACATCACAAGATTACAATTGAGAAATATGGGAATTTCATGGGTTCTTGGGGATTCATCATAAGAACTATAGGAAATCATCAATTCATGCTTAATATAACATAATTCAATCATTATAATTGATTTTGAAAGGAACCGATGACTTTGGAATCAAATCCTAACATTTAGGGATCTCTATCTTTGAAATTGGGATTTTGAAGGGGCTCCATGGATGAAATCTATTCATGGATTAAAGCTACCATACCTTAACAACAAGACCCAATTAACTTGATGTAAAGAACCTTTCTCCTTGAACCCTAGCTCTAACTTCCTTCTTCTTATTCTTCTTCAAGTTTTAGAGAGAGTATTTGAAAAGGGTTAATTTTGGGGATCTATTTGGGTATTGGTAATAATGAGTTGAATGGGTTGGTTTTTGAGTTAAAATGACTTATATAGTGACCCCAAGTTAAGTCAAAACGACCTCACTTAATTTGGACCAAAACCGGAAAAGACCTAAAACACCTTTCATTTAAATGGACTACCCAGACCTCACGTGGGGTCCCACAAGCCGTGGTCATGAACACAAGTCGTGGTCCTTTCGTGGACTTGAGGTCATGGTTAGGCAACAAGTGCTTTTAGCCCACAAGCCTAAGGCATCTTCACGGAGGGCTCCATGAGTTGTGGTGCTTGCCACGAGTCGTGGTCCTTCTCATGGGCCTTGAGGTTGTGGTTTACCACTTCCTCTCCACTCTCATACACCCAACTCCCCTCCACGAGCCTTCCCACGAGCCGTGGTATTCACTCGTGAAGAGGAGCTTGTTTTGGGAAAATTTGGGGAGGCTTCTGCCTAGCCCACCACGAACCCCACCAAGGGTCGTGGTCTTGACACTAGCCATGGTGGTGGGCGTGGTAGGTGGGGCAGTTCCTAGCCCACTCCCTTGGCCGTTGTCGTTCTTCGTTGACGTTAACCCTCACATTTAACTCTAATTTAGCCTATTAATTTTCGGGGTGTTACAACATTTATTCAACAAGGAGACATGGAAAATTGGATGTATCAATGTCAACTCACTAGGCAATTCAAGTTCATATGTGACCTTGCACATTCGTCTTAAAATCTGATATGGGCCCACATAACGGGGACTCAGCTTCCCTTTCTTCCCAAATATCATTGCACCCTTCATGGGTGAAATTTTCAAGTAGACCCAATCATTAACATCAAACTCAAGATTTTTTCTTCTAACATCGACATAGGACTTTTGTCGACTTTGAGTTGTTTTCAACCTTTCTCTAATAAGTCAAATTTTCTCCAGCCTCATGTGCCAATTCGGTACCTATTAGGGCAACTTCACCCACCTCAAACCAAACTATTGGAGATCTAAACCTCCTACCATATAGGGCCTCAAATGGAGCCATAACAATGCTTGAGTGATAGCTATTGTTGTAGGCAAACTTATTCAAAGGCAAGTGATCATCCCAATTACCCTTGAAGTCGATTACACATCCTCTCAACATATCTTCCAAAACTTGGATAGTGCACTCTGCTTTCCCATCAATTTGTGGATGAATTTATGTGCTAAGTTTAACACGAGTATCAAGACCTTTTTTGGAATGATTTTCAAAACTTAAAAGTGAATTGGGTACCACGGTCGGAGATAATGTATAAGTGCACTTCATGCAACCTCACCATTTCCTTAAGATAAAACTTGGCATAGTCCTCCACCGAATAAGAAACCTTGATCGGAATGAAATGAGCCGATTTCTTCATTCGATCTACAATAACCCAAATTGAGTCATGTTGTCGCCGACTGTGAGGCAACCCAACATTGAAGTCCATGTTCAAGTTTTCCCACTTCCAAGTAGGAATGCTAATATCTTGGGACACATATCCCGACTTTTGATTCTCAACTTTCACTTGTTGACAATTGGGACACTTAGCCACAAATTCTGCAATGTCATTCTTCATTCCATTCAACCAATAGATCTCCCGCGAGTCACAGTACATTTGGTGGCTCCCGAGTGAATGGAATATCAAGAATTATGGGCTTCTGACAAGATATGTTCCCTCAAGTTGTCTACATCAAGAACACACAAACAACCTTGATATCGAAGTACACTATCTCCCCTTTGGTAAAAATCCTCAACGGACTTCTTAAGAACCACTTCCTTTAATTCAACTAAAACTGGATCAAGACCTTACTTGCTTTTCACATCAGTCACAAAAGATGATTCTGAACCATTGTGAACCACAACACCACCCTTGGTAGAGTCAACTAACCGAACACCTAATCGGGAAAACCTATGAACATCTCAAACCAACTCCTTCTTATCACTCTCAGTATGAGCAACACTACCCATCGATAATCGACTAAGAGCATCTTCCACCACATTCTCTTTACCGAGATGATAGAGAACACTCATGTCATAGTCTTTCAATAAATCAAGCCATCTCATTTGGCAAAGATTTAGATCCTTCTAGTTAAAAACATATTGCAAACTCTTGTGGTCGTTAAAGACATCCACATCAACACCATAAAAATAATGTCTCCAAGTCTTTAAGGAAAAACAATTGTTGCTAGCTTGAGGTCATGGGTAGGATAGTTCTTTTCATGAATATTAAGCTGTCTTGAAGCATAGGCAATTAATTTTCCATTTTGCATAAGGACAAATCCTAACCCAATTCTCGAGGCATCATAATAAATGACAAAATCATTTGTCCCTTCTGGTAAAGTCAACACTAGAGCGGAAGTAAGTTTATCTTTCAATTCTTGAAAACTCTTTTCCCACGCTTCAAACCATATGAACTTAACCTTATTTTAAGTCAATGTTGTCAATGGAGATGAAATCGAAGAACACCCTTGAAAAAACCTTCTATAGTAACCGGCTAAACCCAAGAAACTTCTAATATCCGAAGGCAATAGAGGTCTAGGCCAATTTTTTACCGCATCTGTCTTCTTAGGATCTACCTTAATACCCTTATCGGAAACAGTATGCCTAAGAAAAGCCACGAACCTTAACCAAAACTCACATTTTCTAAACGTTGCAAAGAGTTGTTGGTGCTTGAGGACTTGCAACACAATCCTCAAATGATTGGTATTCTCGTCTTCACTTCTCGAATAGGTCAATATTTCATCAATGAACACGATCACAAACATGTCAAGGTATTGTCTAAACACCCTATTCATCAAATCCATAAATGCCGCTGGAGAATTAGTCAACCCAAATGACATCACCAAAAACTCATATTGACCATACCGAGTTTGAAAAGTTGTCCTCGGAATGTCATCTTCCTTCACCCTTAGTTGGTGATAACCCGACCGGAGTTCAATCTTAGAGAAGTAGCTTGCTCCTTGAAGTTTGTCAAACAAATCATCTATCTTTGGGAGCGGGTACTTATTCTTAATGGTAACCTTGTCCAATTGTCGGTAGTCAATATACATAAGGAGCGAACCATCTTTCTTTCTAACAACAAAATTGGAGCACACCATGGAGAGATACTTGGTCGGATGAAACCTTTATTCAACAAATCTTTCAATTGCTCCTTTCATTCCTTAAGTTATCTTGGGGCCATACGATAAGGAGGAATAGAGATAGGTTGCGTATCTGGAAAAGGTCAATACCGAAGTCAATTTCTCTTTCGGGAGAAATACCGGGTAAATCATCAGGAAACACTTCTGGAAACTCATTACAATGGGGACCGACTCAAGAGTAGGGGTCTTGGAATATATATCCCTCACCCTATCTAGATGGTAAATGCAACCCTTAGAAATGATTTTTCTAGCTTTAAGACAAGAAACAAACTGACCCTTAGGCATATAATTTCCCCCTTTCTACTCTAGGATGGGTTCATTTGGAAACGAAAACTTGACTACACGGGTTCTACAATCAATAGAAGAATAACATGAGTGCAGCCAATCCATACCAGGATAACATGAAAATCTAACATATCAAGCTCTACAAATTCAATATAAGTGAATCTATGGGACAAGGAGACGGGACACTTTTTATAGACCCTATTAGCCATAGCAGAATCACCAACAGGAATAGACACAGAAAAAGGATCAAACAACACATCTGGAAGAATATCAAACCTCATAGCCACATATCACAAAATACAAGGTAGCATCTCTATCAAGTAAAGCATAAACATCAAGTTGGAATACTTTCAACATACTGGTAACCACATCAAGAGAACCCTCTTGTTCTCCATGGGTCTAGAGTGCATAGAATCAGTTTTGCTTGGGAGCATTGGATGCCGAACCACTAGGAGGAGCTTATTTACCCTCTCTTCAGCAATCCCTCATATTATGACCACTTTTACCAAAAATCAAAGACACCATCCGTGTCGACTAAGCACTTACCCTCGTGCTTCTTTCCACACCTATCACAAGTAGACATAGGCAATGAAGATCTACTACCATTTCCTCCTTGAGTCTTAGGGTTAGGCACCCTATCTTTTTTGAACTTATGAGGAGCATTGGAGGAATATTGGCTGGAAAACCTTTATCAAAACTTAGAACGGCAATGCCCATCGGACCTTGAATGTGAGAAGTTATAATCACCGGTCTTAGCCCTCTTTGCCTCCCTAGACCTTTCCTTAAGTTTCTCATCTTCGATTTGTTGAGCATGACCATGAGACGAGAAATTTCCATATCATTGATAAGAAAAGAGGTACGACATTCCTTAACTACCATCTCGGACACACACAAAACAAGATTTCTCATCCTTTCCCTAGGGTCGGCAACCATAGTAGGAGAATATCAAGAGAAATGTGTGAACTTCAAAGTATATTCCTTGACACTCATATTTCCTTGACGAAGGTTGATGAACTCAAGAACCTTTTCCTCCCTCATCTCAAGGGGAAAGAACCTATCAAGGAAAGCAACTTTACACTTTTCCCAATTAAGAGGACCCGCATCTTCTGCTCTCCCTTCTTTTCATTGGTTGAACCATACTTGAGAAACACTCTTAAGTTGATAAGCGGTCAACTCTGCCTTTTCCACCAGAGTCACTCCCATGATCATCAACACCTTGTAAATCTCATTTATGAACTCTTGAGGGTCTTCCTCAACCTTAAAACCATAAAACTCCAGAGGATTCATTCTAGTGAAGTTCATCTCTCTAGATGCCATCGTACCCACATTTCGCTTAATCAGGACTGCAATCTCTCTATTTTCTTGGGTGGTAATGGCTTGAGACAATACTTGAAAAGTAGCCCAAAACTATGCATTAGTCACTTGTTTAGCGAAAGGGTCGGCCAGAACTGTAGGAGCTTGAGGAGGAGCTTCTCGTTCTACATTCTCTCCCTCATTCCTTCTAGCATATATTCTTTGAGTAGCCATATCCTGTAGAGCATCGGATAAGGATTAGGAAAGAGACATTATAGAGTTGAACTCTATTGCACGACTTTAGAGTAATGAAAGAAGTGGAGTTTCCTAAACATTGTATAGCCTCTCATTCATAAATGTAGCGCGCTTCACACTCATGAACAAGACTCTACTTGACGTGGCTTATGAGACTTTCTAGGACCTTTCTAAACCTTGTACTCTGATACCAAGTTTGTCACGACCCAAGGTAGCCCCTAGGCGTAACATGGTGGATAAGACCCCGAGAGGCCACATACCAGCCACGTATCTTTCATCACACAAGATCATAGAATAAAGAGATTTAAAAGACAATTTCAATATATAAGAGTTTTATAGAGAAAATCGGAAATCTAAACATCGTCTCAAAGTCATCTAGTATATAAGAGTGTATCGGGGCGTTACCCGTACATCAAGTTCCAAAACTAAAAGTAAAGACAAAAGGGAATTTAAGCTCGATCCTTCGAATATAAGGACTCGCTAAACTTCAAGTCTTCTATATGAGATCCCTAGTCACAAAAGTGTGAATCTGTAAGGTCGGTCCCTACATTTGGGGAAATGTAGGAAAGAGTATATGTTAGTACAAATATGTATCAAGTATGATAGTCATGCATAAATTATTTTAAAACATGAGAAAATGGCATTTTCATAAATTGCAATGACCAAGCTAAATCATGAATGTAAAAGAACTAGAAGACATCAGTCATAAAACATGGTCAATGCAAATAGACATCATCTTAAGTCACATGTCAGATACTTCTTGAAGTAACCCTAATTCATTATTGTGGGAGATTTACCTTTAACTGACATATAAGACCATGTGAGCTATCAACACGTAATATGATATCTACCTTACACCGAAAAAGGGTGTCCTACTTGCCAAGGTAAGACCATGAACTTCTAGCTTATGTAGATCCACTAGCTAATATCTATCTAAGACAATCATCCTATGGGGGAACATAGGTATGGGATAAAGAGATTGCATCTAGAAGTCTGGCCTCTACTAACGAGAGAGCTCCAATCTCAATATCCTCTCGGTGCTAAGCGTAAATCCCACGGAGTAGCCATTTTCTTAACTTACCTTTATTATCCAAGGAAGGGCACGTCATCTTGCCAATCCAAGCTAAGTCATATGTAATCCATGGAAAGGTACAATGAAGTAACCAATCCAAGCTAGGTTTCATTAGATTAGATCCTTAACTTTGATTCATTTTAGGTGACAAGACTTTTCAACCTTAGAATCTTTTATGTGATAAAACCTTTCACATTCATACATGAGGTAGTTATGTGAGCAAGCCTTTCACAAAAATTCACTACAATGACAACATATATGTTTTTACTCTCAAAGCAATCTACATCATATATCATCAATTTCATAAGAACATGCATAATTCCATAATTCACCTTTCATAGTTCAAAATACACTTTCAATCATCAATATCTAAAAATCATGGGTTAGGCTTGGGTTCATGAGAATTCATCACAAAATCGTGTAATTATCTCAATTCATGCTTGATAGATCATAAAACAATTAAATAAATCAATATTTAAAGGAACCATGAAACGGAAGAAAATTCTAACTCAATTTTGGAATTCTAACTTTGTAAATTGGAGAATTTGGGAACTCCATGGAGGAAAGGGTTGTAAGGATGAAAACTATCATACCTCAATGCCAAAAGCTTGACTTCAATGATGAAAGTGGGGCTTGACTTTAAACCCTAGGTTCACTCCTTCTTCTTAAATATTTCTAAAGAGAGAAATATTTGAGAGGAAGACTTGTTCTTCTTTTAGGAATTTGAGAGAATGATTTTAATTGGGAAAATTTGGGGTTAAAACACTTATATAGGGCTTTAGGTGAAGGGTAAAATGACATAGTTTTAGGTTAGAATAATTAGAAAAATACCCAAAACCCCTAAGAAAATAATTGTCACACTCATCAACGCCCCTGACCTACGGTCCATCGATCAACTCTCGGACCGTCCTGATTGGGCGTCGATCAGTTCAGAGACACCAACTTTAGGACCCCCAACGACGACACTCACCTACGGCTTGTGGGTCCAATGATGGACCATGGACTATGGACGTAGGTCCCAACAATTTGATTCTGAACTCCACTAAGTCTAGGACTCACCTACGAGACCTATCTACGACTCTTGCATTAGACGACAGACCGTCCTGGTGAACCGTTGAAAAATTATTGGAACTTGACTTTTTAAAAACTTTACTGGCCAATCCATGGACCATACGTACGGTCCGTGTGTCAAACGATGCACCGTTGGTGGCTCCGTCGGACTGGCACCAAACTTTATAATGAGCTCTAATTCTACCCTTTCCGAATCCAAAGTGTTAAAATTATGACATAGTACTTTTAACCATTTTAATGAGATCAAAACTGATCTTTATGTTACAACCATTGGGGTACTATTCAATGGAATCGCTTTAAAATCTTTTAAGTCCTTCAGGAATTTACATATAATATTTATTGTCTAGCTAGACATGATTATCATTCATTATACGTATTCAAGGTTTTCATATATTGTCTGACTGGAAAAAAAAATATCATTGCATCCACCATACGAGAACACATCTTCATACAATAATGTCAAGACTTTTGCAAATTTTTTATGCATCAACGTACAAGTCATACTTTATATCTTACAATCTTTTATTTGACCTTTCGCATAATAATTCATTTGCACCCCACTAACATTATATTTTGATATTTGAACTATAAGTCCAGAACATCACTTTTTCAAGTGAAATAAAAAATACTTGAATTATGTATTTTCTCTTTGGCCAATCATTTATATGTCCACACTGTTTGAAAATTTTTAAATCAAGATCCTTATTATAATTTATAATTTTAAGCGCTATATTATATTAAAGATATCGTCGACAATTATTAGATATCGATTCTAATGACATAACTTGTCAAGATCTCTTTATTTTTCATTATTTTCATATACTTGAACCTTTGTCAAAGTTTTATTAAGTGGCATATCATGATGTTATTTCTAAATCACTTGCCTCAGACCATCTTAATCATTTGCTCCTCTTCTTTCAAGAAGTTTCATCTTTCGAATCAATTTATCTATCACGCTTCCGATGTGCCATAAATTATGTCCTTCAAGGACTTCTCATTGGAGCATTTGTAACTGAATTATAACATAGAGTCAGTGAATATTTTTTACAATTGACTTTAATTATATTTTCTACTAGGATCATATCAATGATACTTCATTATGTATTCCTTATTTTTCAGTTGTTTATTATCTCCCTCTAATGTTAGAGAATCTAACATCACCCAACTTTATTTGGGTACTCATCTTTATGTATTGCATAGTGGTGGAGCAATTCAATAATATACAACACTTTTTTAAATTTTTAGATGAGAATTATTTGGTTCCTGACCCTGAACCAATTTTGATAGGAAAACTTTGTTGGCTTGATACATACAAGTGTTGCTACATTTTAAATTACATATCTCATACCAAATTTATTTTGGGAATTTTGTTCTCATAACAAATGATTTAGCTATAATTTGAGGCATATAATTTATGCCTAAACCACTTAGATATAAACCAATATCATCAATATAATTTTATAATTTGAAATGTGCTCTTGATTTAACTATTCGAGCAAACAATCTTTGAAAAAATCAAACTGCAAGTTGATAATAAAGCACATGTGACCATAACATAGATGCATCTATTAAAATCATATAATAGTAAATAATTCACATGGCGGGTGAACGGACTCATATTCACCTTTTTATATATTTCAAAATTTTAGGAAATACAATTTCAATCTTCACTGGTATAATGATAATTTTATCGTGAGAACAAACAATACAAGAGAATTCTTAATCAATTTATTATTTATTCAATATATAACCACATGAATTCTCAATTATTTCGCAACTGAATTGAACCGGGATGGTCAACCAGTCATTCCAACTAATATTTATTTTAATACTTTTCTAGTTTACTTTGCATGTGATTCCATCTTCATGATCATAATTATGTACTACAAACAATATGAAAAAATGGGTAATCTTTCACATAAATATTTATAACTCACTTTGATTGTAGTAATATGAAGAACTTAAATTTTTTCATATTTTAAAGTCTCAATATATATAAAAAAAAATCATTGATAATTTCTTTGAAATTTAAAATGTTTCTTTTGAGACTTACTACAACCTCAATATTATGAATAATTTTCATTCCTCTGGATAGTAACACTTAAGCTCTTCTCGAGCTTTCAATTAATTTTGTGTACTGCCACATATTCCTCAACATATCATTTGTATGGTGAACATTCCCTTATAAGGAGAAAACTATTTTCATTTCGGTCATGATCAAAATTATCCTAGGGAAGAATGACTTCTTGCTTTAACCTTTTATTTTCTCGATAATCATCATCGGTAAGATGATCAATGACCAGATATACTATAATAGCAATTTCTCGCAACCTCCCATAGAGATGGGTTATGGTATCATCATAAGCACATCTTCATTCAAATCTTTTATCATATCTTGTCACATTCACTTTAAAGAATATGCTAACATTCACGATTCTTATCACAACTCACATTCTCTTCAAGAAATAGACTATAATAGATGTGCTTAATTTCATTTTAAGCTCCTGCTGACCACACTAGTTGTTGGAAATAAGCACAAACAATAATATAATTATCAAAATAATAATGCTAAAATTTAATACATATTACATTAATAATATTTAATGTAATGCACAAATAATACCTTGGGTACTTTTTTTTTTATTAAAAAAGTCATTTCATACAATGTGAAATATTTTTCAAAATTAAACAAGTCTTTTCTAAATAATTAGAGAATACATTAATTAACAAAACTGAAATACTATAATATTAACAAAGACAAGAAGAGGATTATAATTGGATAATTATTCTCTGACCATATTTCTATTTGTGATATCCTTAACTATTTATACTTATAAAAAATGTTCAAGGTAAAAAAAAAAAAAAGAAATTACTCGATCATTATTCATCACAAGAAATTGGAAAAGTATCATTTTTTTCAACACATGGGATTACTCGATTTCTTTATTTGGATAAAAAGAAAATTATTTGGAAATAAATAATTTAGGCAATTTACAAGCCAAATATTCATTAGCCAATGATAGTGAAATTTAAAAACCATGTAAAACTTGATCAAAAAGTAACTCGCCCTCCAAAAGTTTATAAACCTTTTGAAATAATTTTATATATTTATTATTAAGAATTATGAATCATCCTCCAAATTCATCTTGAAATGTCAAGTGTACTCTCATTTCGTATTCCTTTATTTTGATGGGAGAGTTATAAAACATACCAAGTTAAATTGCATATCAATAGTGTGTCCAATACCCTTTACACCAACTTGATGAAAATAATTAATTACCTTCATTCTTTTAAGGACCATTTTGAAAACCAATAGTAATGTCCTTCATCACAATGATGTCTACTATTATTTCGTTCTCCCCTTCTTTTTTTCTTTTTTTTGTAATGCCCACATTCATTCATACAACCCTAAAAAATATCTTTCAGACTTATCATATACTGCTATCACATTCACTTAACGGAATGGAGCAAATTCAATGAGATGCACTTCATGACTTCTCATCAACGATTATTATTTTGCCTTCATCATTATATAAAGGCGATCTCAGGCCATAAATCAATGAGACTTGAACCCAACATCTTGTCATTATAGTCATAAGGACTCAAATTCAATGTCTTACCGTATTGGTGTGCTAATACTTGAACCCACCGTGTTATCCTTTAAAATAACATACTAAATTAAGTAATACAATGATATTTACCCGCAAGCCTTATAAAAGTATTATCACTTTATATATGATATTAGCTTGTTTATTTAAACAACTTATTTTCCTGCATAAATAATATTACACTTTGTGTAATATAAATAATACCAAATCTTAAATCTCAAAAATTAAAATTAGAATATATAGAAAATTGAAAAGCATACTCCCTACACTACTGAAGTAAATTGATTGGATTCACATAACATTCAAAGTATTCAATCTTCTCCAAACACGGTGTCTCTTGCATCATAATTTATGATTCATAATATATTTCCTCAGTCACAACTCACAAGTGAAAAAGATAAATGATTAGACATAGATTCAACTATATTTTATTTCATTCACAATTTTGTTGTTTATCAAATCAATAAACAAGATCCAAGAAAATGGATATTCAAATAACCTTAATTGAATTCCTTGCTGCTAGAAGTAAACTGTGCAAAATTTTACCCGAATTGCTTTATCAAACTTATCATCATATCATAAAGTTATATAGTACACATAGTCAAACTTTAGCCAATTCTCTT
>JAJOOO010016530.1:0-33357 GCA_029582685.1 Solanum piurae
AGCATGTTTTGAATAAAATGTCCTTTTATGCATGTTTCAATGGTTTTTATGCATAGTAGCCATACTTAGTACGTGTGTTGTACTAACCCATATTTTTCACCCTTTTTCCCCAAACATTTAGGTTCGGGCCATTGAAGATTCAAGCTTACTTCTCAAGACACTTGGAGTTGCTTCCCCAAGTTGGTGAGTCCTCAAGTCTGAGGACAAGACCCTATGATCTAGCTTCTATATTTAGTTCTTTGTTTTTATTGAAATACATTGTTGTACTTTCCTATTTCAAGACTTCTCATTGATGTAAGGGCTAAGTCCCATTTTCGATACTTCTATGTCTAGATGGTACATTGTGACGAAGTTAGATTCTATTTTTCATATATGAAGTGAAGTTGAACTTCCAAAGTAAAAGTTTTAAATTTTTCGTGATTTTATTTTATGATATATGCCATGATGAATGCTAAGGGATTGTATAAGACCTCTTTGAGGTTGAATACGCCGGTAACGACTAGGGGGTTCTCTCGGGTCGTTACACTTTACCTTTAACATTTGTGCATTCTGGATCATTGGGCAGTATACTTCTGCTTTGCAGAAATGATCGGCGAAACGCCGACTGCTCCTTTCATCGCCTTTTTTATCCTTCTCCTTCAAGACTTCGCGTACTGGTACAAAGGGTGGAATGCGTTCCTTCGGCGAATTGCCAAGCATGCTTGGCGATGCTCAGGCTTCAACTTCTTCGTTCTTTTCATCCTTTTTGTTCCTTTTTGCGTGCAAGTGTCCATGCTTTCACTCAAACTTCAAATACCTGAAACTTAAGAGTTTTCATCAGATATTGAGATAAAATAAGCATTTGAGGACACTATTTCTATTAAAATAAAGCCCAAAATGAGTCCAATTCGTGGACTCATCTACACGCTCGACTCAAACTTTTGCTTGTCCTCAATTAAAAGTCAAGTTCAGCAGTTCAAATAGGATATCTCAAATAGTGATACACAAGACTCAATCATGAACATAGACAACAAGACTCAAACTACACATGCAAAGATCAATTGTGTACTTAAAGATTTAAGTTGCGACACACCATTACCAAAGATTCTCATGCTCACAATACTTGCTACTAATGCAAGTTCATGCTCAACAATAGTATCTGAATGCCCTCACACAAAGAATGATTCCATATTCACACACAGATGTTAGTCAATTTAATATCAGGAATCAGATGCAACACTCACACTCAAAAAGAGGAACACAATGCATGTTTTCATCAATAGGTTTGCCCTTATTTTCCAATCGACTTTCGGTTCGGCTTTCTCGAGATCAAAAAGGTCTTTTCAAGGCTTGTAATGGGGCTGAGTGCAAAGGTATGATCATTTAGGCTCAGTGACTTCATCATCCTTGTGAGATGTGGTGTTCTCAAAATGTCATTTTTCCTTCCCTTATCACTTTTTCTTCGAGTACTTCTAAGTCATCCTTTCATTCACTTTCCATGTATTGCTTGGAAACCCAATTCCTTTTGCACTTTTATTCCAAAATTATATATATATATATATATATATATATATATTATTTTATTTTTTTGAAGGGTTTCCATTTTGTTTTGCAATACCATGGGTTAGATAGACTTTTTCTTGCACTTCTTGACTTCTCGACTTCTCCTTTTCCTTTTCACCACACCCCCAACTTAGGCTTTTGGCCTAAGTTGGCTATTCACTAAATCACAACTCAAGAGGATTATAGGTAGTGGGTCAAGTAAGGTCTAGGGTTCATCAAGTTCTTCCAAAGAAAGGTAAGGCTCAAAGGGTGTTCAACAGAGTTTCACACGCTCAATGGTAGGCCACAAAAAAGGTATTTGTCAAATTGGCTCACACTCTTCAAAAGTTGCCTAAGATCATTTCAAGAGCACACATTACTAAATCAATCAGACTAACGGGGAAAATTCTAGGTTTATTCATGCAAGGTTCAAAGTAAGCACATCACACAAGGCATCGACACTTAAGTCAAACAAGACTACACACTTTCGCTAGTGTGCAACAGTCATTACAAAAGAATCAATTTGAGAAATGGCTAATCACAACGAGATGCAAAGAGTTCACATATTGTCTATGCAACTTCATTTGTTCTCGTCGTAGCCACACATTCATGTTTGTTCGATTGAGAGCACTATTCAAGTCATCGGTATTGATCCAAAATTGAAACTTGAATTTGTACAAAAACGACCACTTTCAACACAAGAGGTGGCGAAATTTTTTGAAATATGAATTTTTTTAGGAAGGGTCAAAATTATTTTTCAATTAAACCCAAAAGAGAGCCATAAGCTCAAAAAATCGCAAAGTAGTTTTAAAAACACAATTAAAAATAGACAACCCAAATATATACAGAAAACATCATTCAAAACAAGCAAACAAGGTGAGCCTCACCCCCCCCCCCACAAAATAAATGTGTTTGTCCTCAAATGTGAGTAATAGTATCTAAAAAATAAAATCAAAGCAAGACAAGGAGAAAGGTAAAGAGAAATCCTATCTATGCGGCCTCTCCTCCTGTCGGGGCATCAAAACTCGCAGTCTGTAATTGGAAATAAGTGCCCGGAGTAGTCACATCAAGAGTAGCAGTGCCATGTCATGTAGGGACTGTTGTGGACTTCTCAGCATGCGATGCCTGGATCACCGGCTGCACAACTATCCCTACCAGATCTGACTGGTTCCCAAAGATGTTATGCTCCTTTTGTGCTGTTGTTAGCTCCTCATCAGTCTTGCATCTGCATCTGCAGCTGCTGCCTCTTTAGGTGCATCCCGGTCCTCAGCGTTTCTCATCAATTCATTGAAGTCAACAAATTTTATATAGTCTACGTCACTCCGCAGACCCGCAACATCGGCTTGTAAATCCGGTACCTCAGATGACCTCTCCTATCTGCGCTCACATGCTGTAACCCTCAAGGTTAAAGCATCGACAGAGGTTTGGATAGGGGAAGGTGCAGCGGCATAGCAACCTATTTCTATCAAAGAGGCCCATCACACGTCATCCTGATACTATAATTGCAAATGAGTGCAAAATTTTCAAAAATATATTCGGGGTTTTAGAGACTAACCTTTGATGCCGATTAAATAGCTTTTTGTAATGCTAGGCAACAAAGAAACCCAACTCCAAGCATTAATCACTGACTAAAATACTAATTTAAGGAAAACATGTAGAAAATAATACCTTTGGTGTGATTTTGGAAAGTTTGAAATGAGGGAAAGTGAGAGATACAAAAATTTGACCTTTGGTGTTAATATAACCGTTTAGTTCTTGTCCATTCGGCGACGTTAGTCGCACTCGCCGAACCATTTGGCGAAGTGCCGAGCGGTCTTTTATCCCACCCTTTCTTCAAAATCTTCAATTTTCTGGGGGGAAATCAGCGGTCTACATCGAGATCGCCGAACAGGTTGGCGATGCGCCGAGCTGCTTTTCGAGTTCTCCGAGTTTTACAGGCTCTGTATTGCACTAGCATTGAGCCCAACGATGGATTCAGCCAAGCTCGACGACCTATTAGGTGAATCTCTGAATGGACTTGTTGCTCGCCAACTTAAAATTTTCCACATTTATTTCATTTTTAACCTGCCACATTAACACACCATTATTTGTAAAAGTAAAATCCTCCATTTACGACCTTGGGTTGCCTCCCAAGAAGCGCCTTATTTAACGTCATGGCTCGACGTAGGTCCTGCCTCATTCTCTGTTATTGGAGCTAGGCCTAGTGTAACTAGGTAACCCCAATATATCGTTTGGATAGTGAGTTCTCACTCAGTCTCAATTAAGCAGTTGGAGACCCAAATGGGTCAGATTTCTTCACATTTTAACCCACGAGAACAAGGGGAGTTGCCTAGTGATACAATGGCAAACCACAAAAATAAAGCTTGAATATGTACTTGCATCGTGCCAGGATGTTAACTAAGGCGCTTCTTACGAGGCAACCCAAGTTTTTAATGCTTTAAGTTTGATTTTAAATAACGAGTGTTGATTGTGCAGGTTGAAAAGTGAAGTGTGTTTGAAAATAGGTGGTTTGGCGAGCCAAGAGTCTAGTCGGCGACTCGCTGAAGAGGTCGTCGAACCCCACTTGGACCATCGTTGGACCCACAACACATGAAATTGAAGCATGTAAAACTCAATGGGCCAATCGATAAATCGGCGACTCGCTAAATATGTTGACGAGACCAATTTTGTCCGCTGTTTGGACCTCCAAATTGACTGGAGGTCCTATAAAACTCAGCAAGGTAAGTCACCACTTGGTGCATCGCCGAGTTGTTCGGCGTGGTCAAATAATACCGCCGAAAGGGACGCGAACTGAAAGGTTTTAAAATTCCAAATAGTTTAAATTTTAATAATCTTTTATATTTTGTCATTTCTAACCCCATACACTCTCACCTAAACTTTAAATCTTCCGTACTTCCCATTTTTATTCATTTTTTATTCTTGATATCGTGCTCGGATTTGGATTACTTTGCCACCTAGCTTATAATATTCTCAATTCGGCAATCATGTTGATTTTCTGAACCCCGAACTTTTGATTAGTGGTTGAACGCAAATGTCTTCGATAATTATGTGTTGTTGTGTATTGGATAATAGGTGAAATCATGTTTTATCTGTTGGTTTGCCTATTTTGTGTTTTAAACTTGTGCCTAATTGCTTAAAATGATAAATCGTCGTGTTTAATGCTATAAAATTGATTCTAAATTGTTGGGTTGTAGGTATTTTCTGTTGGGTCTAGTTGGGTGAAGTCTGAGTAACCCTAAATTGAGCCAAATGATGTAATTTGGCCAATGATGGAGCATTTCACGTCATTCTTAAGGGCAAAAGTCATCAAATGACCAATTTGGCCAAATCGGGGGAAGTGTAAGTCCCCCGAAGGCATACATTTTATGGGTATAGTTTGAAGTTAGTAGTGTTTGTGTTTGATTTTTATTTTGGGAGATACATGATTGATTTTGGAAATGAGGTTGAAATTTGGCATGTTGGGCAGTTTGGCAAGCTGGGTCGAGATCGCCGAATGATTCGGTGGTTCGCCGACATCCCCCTTAGATCGCCCTTAATTGCTTGAAAGGTTCCTTTGATCGCCCTTTTTACGCCTCTAAACCCTAAAACACACTGTAATATTTGGTGGGCTAGTCTGAGCTCACCGAGTGATGTCGGTGATTCGCTGAAGGGCTCTGAACGTCGCCGATGTGCCTTATTTCTTGGAATTTCTCAGGCCAGTCGTTTTGGCGAGCTCGATGTGGCTCGCCTAAGTGACTCGGCGGCTGGTTTGGTGAGTCTTTCTGCAACTTGAATTATGCAACTTTCTTTAATGAATTTTAACTCTTTTTGATGCATTTTCCAGATATGGGTAGACCCAAAGTACTAGGACGAGAAATTCCACCCCGCAAATGATCAAAAGGAATTGTCATCAATGAGGATGCAACGACATCCAAAGCAAAGGCAACTAAACCTCCTGCCACGGGTGGGAAAGGAAAAGGAAAGGGTAAGGCGCCCGCGGTTGATTCATCGGAGGTCAGCTCCGATTGTGAAGGAGTCAACGCGACTCACCTCACCAAATCTGAAAGCGAGGAGGAACACAAAGATCCTCATGTTGTCATCTCTGATCTTCAGGATGACCATCTGCTATTAGCCAGGAGAGCTGAAATGCGCTCCAAAAGGATGTATGATCCGTCTAGAATCCAAGTGCCTTAGACCACTCCTCTTTCTCTAGTTCCAGATCAAGTTGTGGTCCCAGCACCACCTGCCCAGGGTCCTTCTCTTTGGTCTCTGAAGAGACTAAAGGTCGAGGGACTGAGGACTATCATCGAGGACAAGAGATTGTCCACAGATGGTGTGGTAGGCAGATATCCAGAGATCTGGAGCACACTGAAATCCCTAAAATTCCAAATATTTACTAAACCTGTGGTGCCATAAGGGAAGAAGGCTGCTAGCTTCAAGCCAGTAGACCACGTAGTTGTCAAGGGACGGAAGGTAAAGTGCGATAATGATGATATAAATGTTGTTTCATAATGCACTGCCAACATTACAGATGACTATCAGAACATGATCAAGTGAACATCCTTGGAGGATATGAAAGAATGTATGGCCCCTCTTTTATCTTATGGTACTCCTGGATTGAGGTCGAAGTGCAAATTGAGAAGAAAAACCTCAATGTGGCAGCGAGGTATTGGTTCGGCTTCATCAGTAGCACAATTATGCCATCCCAGAATGAGTCTATCCTTCGCCACACAAAGGTAGCCTATCTTAGATCAATCATTGCAAGGAAGCGCATCAATCTAGGTGTGATTATCAGATAGAAGATGTCCATGAGAGATCGGCAGCAACATATCTCAATTTTCTGGTGTTGATCACTGAACTGTGCAGACAAACTTGGGTGCCAAGTGATGAGAAAACAGATGTGGAAGTGATTCCCACCTTCTCTACCGACATTCGGCTCATTGAGGCAGAGTATTTAAAGGATGAGGCTTAAAAGAACATGGCAGCCCCGGTGGATACATCTTTGTTGTTGATATTGAGACACTACCTGCAGAGGAAGTATTGCCTACTCTAGCCACTGGGCATTCAAGTTTTTCTAGCTCTACCCCTTCTATGACTCCGAGTTCTTCTATTGCTGCCCTGCCTCCTAGGTCTGTTGCTAGTAATGCGTCCCAAAGTCCACTCAGCCAGGCCATGCTGCTACAGATGGGGCACCTAGCCCATTCTGCTAATGTACATGCCTTCCTGCTAGATTCTATAGTTCCTGAGATGATTGAGAGAGCTCTCACCACTTCTTTGACACCCCTTAGAAAGTATATTGATGCCCTCACGAGAAGGATAATGGTGTGTGCGAGAGCTTACGGAGCCACTCATGAGGTCACGGTCTTAAAGGCCGCAATTACAGAGTTGAGAAAAGATGTGGACCAACTAAAGTCCACTGACATGTTGATGATTTTTTGGACTGTGGAGATTTCTGATTACCTGGACACAAATATTCTAGCCTATTCTGATGTGCCTCCGACTACCACTGGAGATGGGGCTAGAGTTGATGATGTGGTTGCAGAGTCCGAGGCTGAGACTGATGAGTAGCAGCTCAGGGTTCAGGAGAAAACAACCTATTAGGGCCTAACCGAGCTTGAGGAGGCTATGGTACATTCAGCCATTCATACTTTGTTGATGGAGACCTCTATGGTAGGCTCTAGTAGATCCGGTGTTGATGCTACCCCAGGAACTGATGCCGAACACTAGAGTGTGACCCCGAACATCGATGACCTGAAATATGGAGTGACTGTGATGCAGACTTCACCCAGGTTTATCCTGACAGAATGATATGTTTACCTCCCTCTCTGTTGTTTTTATTGATTTCTGATGTTTTAGTTGCATTTGAGGACAACTTCTTTTCTTTTGTGGGTGGTGTGAAGTATTTCCATACCTACCTCTTGTGATTACATATTATTTGTGAATATTAGGTTTTGTGATTTATATATGTGTTTTGATTTGGTTTTTATCTTATCTTGTGGATGTTTGAGTTTGTGGCTCTTTATTTTGAATGGAAATAATTTTTTACCTACTTTTAAAATTTAGTGCCACCTCTATTGTTTGTGATTGTGGTTGTTCTTGTGGGAATTTTAGTATCGTTTATGATTAATACCAATGACTTGATTACTGCTCTTAATTGAACGAAATGAATGTGCGGTTATGATGAGGCCAAATGAAGTTGCATAGACAATGTGTGGACTTTTTGCATCTCGTAGTGACTAGCCGGTTATAAAAAGAGTCTCTTATGATGAACATTGCACACTAGCTAGAAAGTGTGGAGTCTTGTTTGATATTGGTGCCAATGCCTTGTGTGATGAGCTTACCTTGAACATTGTGTGTGTTACCACCTAGAATTTACCCCGTTGGTCCGGTTGACTAAGTGATGCAAGCTCTTGAAATGATCTTAGGCAACTATTTTGTTGAGTGAAACAAATTGACATTATACCTCTTTTGTGGCCAACCTTGTGAGATGGGCGAACCTTTCTTGAACCCCATGAGAGTTATCCTTTTCTTGGAATAAACTTGAACAATTGTGACCCCTCTTTATCCGTTCACCCATAACTCTCATGAAGTATGGTTGGCTTGAATAGCCAACTTAGGCGAAAAGCCTAAGTTGCGGGTGTGGTGAAAAGAGAAGGAAAATCAAGAAGTATGAGAAATTCCCCTTTGAGCATTGGTTTTGAAAAAGATGGAAACCCTGCATATAAAAAAAAGAAAAGATGAAAGAAAAAGAAAAAGAATGAAAAAGTTGTGAAATAAAGTAGTGGAAGTTGCTAAAGAAATGGGGTACCCGGTAGTCCATCTGAAAGTGAATAATGGGGTAAATTATAAGCATGATCAAAATGATGAAGAAGAGGATGAAAGTGGTGTTCAAACCACACTTCATGAGGGTGTAGCAACCACTGAGCCTAAATGACCTTACCTTTACACTCAACCCCGTTACAAACCTTGGAAAGACCTTTGTGTTCTTGAGTAAGCTGAAACGAATGTTGATTGGAAAATAAGGGCAAACCTATGAGTGAAGTCATGCATGTGTTCATCTTTGTGAGTGTGAGAGTCCTATGTGATTCCGGAACTATAAATTGGTGAAGAACCTTGTATGAATAAGGAATCATCTTTGTTGTGAGGGCATTTGAGTACCTTTGTTGAGCTTGAACTTGAATTTAACTAAGTATTGTGAACTTGATCATCTTTGATAATGGTGAGTCACAATTTGAATCTTTAAGAGCAAAATTGATCATTGCATAAGTATGTTGAGCCTTGTTGTGTGCATTCAGGTTGAGTCTTATGCAGCACTATTTGAGACATCCTTTTTGAACCGTTGATCTTGAACTTTCATTGAGGATAAACAAATGTTTAAGTTGGGGGTGTTCATGAGTCTGCTATTTGGACACATTTTGAGCTTTGTTTGTATAGATTTAGTATCCTCAAATGCTTAATTTGTGCCATAAATTGATGCTAAAGCCTTGATTTTCAGGCATAAGGATCGAGGAACAAAACAAGGACACTAACAGGCAAAAAGGAACAAAACAAGTTGAAGGAATGAACAATGGCGAGCCTGAGGATCGCCAAGAGCACTTGGCGTGTTGCTGAATGGCTAATCTAACCGCCCAAAATTCTAGTGTGCCAAACTTTGAAGGTAGAAACCAAGTTGGTGACGAAAAGGAGCAGTTGGCAAATTGCCGAGCAGCTTCGCGAATCAAAGATTGATCGCCCAAAGTTACATAACTCAAGGATGTTGAATGCCAAGGCGAAAAGGCGATGGAAGAGGTCAAAGGGCGGCTGGCCAAGTGGTTCTGCAAGCCCGACTTACTTCGCCAAACGGCCGTTCATGTCTTTTTTTTTGGTAACTATAAATTAGATTTTGAACATTTTATTTGGAAGATTTTTTGGAGAACTTGATGTGGGACAAGACTGAATTAGTTTAGAATAGTTTTCTCTTGAGTTTTTCATAGATTTTGGAGAATTTTAGACATTCAATTTGGAAATTTTGGAAGTTGCTTTCGAATATTTTACAAATTGAGCATTGTGAAGACTAAATCTCTTTTACCCAGTTGATGGATAATCGATTCGGTAATTGTTTTTACCCTTTTATAATGTTTGGCTAAAACCCCAATTCTTGGGGTGTGATCATGTGATTATGGGTTTAATTAGTTTATGGGTATTGTTTATTACTAGTTTAAATGCTATTTTGGAGTGAGTTTAATTATTAATTGTGGTTTAATTTATGAATTATAGTTGTAAATACAGTTCTATCTCTGTGTTCTTGGCTTGCTCGAGAGAGAAGTTTTAGACCTATGATTATTGATTAATGATTTTTTGGTATTGGGTTGAGCTGGGTTTAGCTCGAGATAGTGAATCCTAAACCCAATCCTACCCATCTAGCTCGAAAGAGTTGATGAATTAAGGTGTGGGTTGCTCTTCATTTTCATGCTTGTTGATGTTCTAAAGAAATTACCTGATTCGAGGTAGTTGTTCGAGAGAAAGCTATATCCCTTATAGTCTAGCCTACTCATTGATTCTTAGTTGTTTACTAGTAGTTTCAATTACCCATATATCTATATTTTCCTATAATCGATCACATCCCAAGAATCCTTCTCCATATTGTTAGTTCGAAGTTTTTGTGACTGCTTGTAGTTGATAATTAAAACCAAAACCCCCATCTGACATTCGTGTCACCCCTTTAATTTGAGTAATGTCTGTTTCGCTAATTTTATTTCCTATGGCTGATAAGACCAAGTTTGCACTTCCTATTTGAATTTAAAACATGTACCGACCGCTCCTTGTGGGATTCGAACCCAATGCATTTAGTTGGGTTTTATATTGATTTATGATCGTTTACACCTAGAATTTGATGAGGTGTGCTTGAAACGTTAAATCAAGTATTTCCCATCCGAACGGCCTCGGATTGCTGCCACACTATTAAAAATAGGATCACAGCATCAGCACGATCGCTTAGTTACTATATTCATCAAAATTGAAGACATACCAATTTCGGAGTCAAAATCAGGAAATGTGGGACCCTCTCTGGAATTTCTGGAATTGACTCCTTGAAGAGGTCCTAAAACCTACCCCGAGATTGTGTTCCAAAACAGAGCACCTCTAAGGGCTCAAAACAGCTCCATGCAACAAAAATCCAAAATGCAAAACTTTACACAAAAACATACTTGGGGAAGACACTTACAACGCAGATACACCACACTCGGAGACTTTCCGACACGCTAGGGACAGTCACCCACACAGCCAGTGCAAACCCGAATATACCGTACTTTGAGTCACCCAAAACAGAGCTCTAGAACTCGAGATATCAATGTTTCAAAATGAGACTGAATTAATTTTTTCGCTATATAAATAGCAGCAGTTCTTGTCTCTAAAAGCTAAATCTATTCGCCAAAAGACTAAATTCTGGTCGTTAAAGGTTTGCATCAGCAATACAAGATTTTGCTATATTTTTTTTAAAAGTATCCAAACGGACACTCGAAATTCGTTGGGACCAAATTAAAATAAACCAGATATGCTACCCCACTAAATTTGGCATTCCGGACTCAATGGTCCAGTCGAAATTTCCATACGAGGTCATTTCGACAAAAAGTGGGTCCCATACCCACATGCTATATTTATCCATTTTCTACAATGGGCCTCAAAATAAGACCGGATGCCCCGAGAAGCACACCAAGGGTCGTTCTAGACCAAACTTGGCATTTCGAAACTAATCGCGCTAAAAAATTCTTATCTGAGCGCGTTTATGCGTTGACCAAAGTCAAACTTAAGTAAAAATTCAAAGGCTAAACTGCCAAATGGCCCCAAAGTCACACTGAAAGCCTCGGAACTCGTGCCAACCATGCTACTAGCATAATTTGGCCGCTCCAAAGCTGATGCACTTGTCAGATTTCCTATCTAAGGTCATTTACCATAGGTTATGACTGAAATCAACTTTTCATGTTTGAAAAGCTCCAAAATAGGAAAACAGGCATAAAACCCAAACGAAGAACCAGGAAACCGAATAGTCTGTGCCAGCAAGTCATAAATAACTTGTGGTCGCTACATGAGCACTCTTAACGATTGAAATAAGGCATAAACAGATAAATAACTTAGAGGGCCGTTACAACATCTAATACTAAAAGGACTTTCATCCATGAAAGTAAGAGTGAAGAAGTACTTGAGGGCTCAAATAAGCTAGGGAACTACTCCAGCATCTCCCGCTCGGTCTTCCAGGTAGCCTTCTCGACTAGACGATGCCTCCAATGGGCCTTCACCACAGGAATGGCTCTAGACCTCAGTTGCCTTACATCTCTGGCAAAAATAGCAACTGGCCCCTCAGTATAGGTAAGACGATCATCCAACTCTACGGTATCATACTAAAGCACATGAGATTTGTCTAGAACTTACCGGCGCAACATCGAAATATGGAAAACTGGGTGAATTGCTGAGAATGTTGGGGTAAAGCTAACTCATAGGCCACATCACCAACTGACCTTAAAATATCAAAAAGGCCCAATCTACCTGGGGCTAAGCTTGCCACGCCTCCCAAATCTCACCACGCCCTTCATGGGTGATAAGATAATACCCGGAAGAATACTCGGTCACCACCAGCAAATCTCAATGGTCGATGCCTGCGATCCGCATAACTCTGATGCCTACTTTAGGTCATCCTAAGACTATACTGAATTAACCTCACATGAACTAAGGCCTCTTAAAACAAGCATGTACCACACAACCTAGGATTCGTAGGCTTAAACAAATCAACTGGAGTGTGAAAACACCTACCATACAAGGACTCAAACGGGGACATATGAATGCTAGAATGGTAGTTGTTGTTTTACGCAAACTTTGCCAAAGACAAAAAATAGTCCCAGTGACCTCCAAAGACAATAACATAGGCCAGCAACATATCCTCAAGAATTTGAATACACGAGTGATCAAATCCATGAAGATAGTAGGGGCCTCAATCAACACAATAAAAATCACTGAGAACTCAAATTGGCCTTAACGAGTCCTAAATGTTGCCCTAGCGTTTTGCTCCTCCAATCCTCAATTGTTGGTAGACGGATTGCAAGACAATCTTACAAAACATTGTGGCTCCCTGAAGTGTGTCGAATAGATCATCAATACGAGGCATATGATAGTGGTTCTTCATCGTCACCCTATTCAACTACGTGTAATCAATACACATTCGCATAGTACCGTCCTTCTTCTTCACAAATAGGTTAGGGGAAACCCAATGCGATACACTAGGCCAAATGAATCCCTTACCTAAGATATCGTGATGTGGAACATTGATCTCCTTGAGCTCTGTGAGGGCCATACGCTACAGTGGGATGGAAAGAGGACGAGTACCCGACTACAAATCAATGGAAAAATCAATATCACGCTTCTAGGGTAGGCAAGGAAGGTCAGCAAGAAACACATCTGTGAACTATCCGATCATAGGCATTGAATCAACTGTAAGGCCCTCCTTACTAACAACTCTACATAATCCAAATATGCCAAACACCCACCAGCCACTAGCCTCTGAGCATATACATAATAAATCACCCCAATCGACATTTGACTATGAGAACCCTCCAACACAACTGGTGGAATACAAAGAATGGCTAAAGTAACAGTCTTTGCATAACCATCCAAGATCACTCGGTGAGGGGATAGTCGGTCCATGCCCAAGATCAAATCAAAATCCACCATACTAAGCACAATAAGATCCACCCGGGTATCCTACCCCCGAATAGTCACTACACATGATCTATAAACCTAATCCATTACTAAAGAATCCCTTACTGGGGTAGAAACACGCAATGGTGCCACTAAGGGCTCAAGACTCACCCCAATCGATGAGCACAATAAGCAGACACATACGGATAAGTAGAACCAGGATCAATAAGGTTGAAGCAGACTGATGGCATAAGAGAATCGTACATGTGATCCAATCATCTGACCTCTCAGCTTCTCTCTATCTAGATGCATAGAAATGACCCTGAGTGCCTCTACCACGTGCGTCCATGCTGCCACCTGCTCTACCTCCCTGGGGACCTCCAAAAACACCCTGATACTGACCTCCTCCTCTAGATGAAGGGGCTACTTCTCCTACCGGTCTCGCTGCCTGAGGAGCTAGTAATGCTGATCTAGAGATAGGGCACTCTTTGGACCAATGCCCAAGCTCCCCAAACGTGAAGCAACCCTGTGATGATCTGCCTACTACTAGACATTGGCCACCCCGACCTGATCAACCTGTTTGAAACCCAGCTCAGCCCTGAATTAGACCGGCACTATAACCAACTTGACGTTACTGGTCACCCTCTAATAACTGCAATGATGCCTAAAACTGGCGACATGGCTGACCTAAGTGGAACCTCTGATGAACCTAGTCCCGAGTATCCATAGGCCTAGGATAGGCCTAACTAAAGTTTTCATGCTGCCTGGCCCCCTTGCCGCTACTCAGTTGGCCTCGCGATGGAGCTGCACAAATGTCCAGGCATGGTCCACTACATCCAGAAAAGAGCGGCCCATTGAAACCATAGACGGCGACTCAATACGCTACTGTAACCTTAACCCTCTAACGAAGAAATTGACTCTCTCCTCCTCTATGGGAAAGATCACGGTGGCATGATAAGAGAACTCCTGAAATATGGCATTTGACTCTCTCCTCCTCTATGGGCAAGATCATGGTGGCATGACGAGATAACTCTTGAAATATTGCCTCATACTCACATACCATTATGGATCCCTTGTCCAACCTCGAGAACTCATCACAGAGCTTATCTTTGATGCTCCGTGGGATAAATCTAGCCAAAAAAGCCTCAGAAAACTATGTTCACGTCACTTGCGGGGACCCAACTAGTCAGGTCTCCATGAAAGAGCACCACCACTAGCTGGTCGACCCATCTAACTGATAAGTTGTGAAGTCGTCTATCCTCGACTCCACCAACGTCGGTAGTCGCTCCCGACAAGTAGTAAGGAACTCTTGGGCATCCTTGCCAACTGCCCAAAAAAACCTCAGCTGCGAACGTCACAGAAATACACCGAGCATCTTCTACTCTCTCAGTGGCATAACTCCGTCTAAAACATCTGATTCAATGGTGGCCAGTGTTGGCGGCTGCTGAACCTCTGGGGCCACTGTTGCAAGCTTACTTTGCGGTACTGGAGCCAGCTCTGGAACTTGTGTTGGGGCCTGTTGCTGCTGAATGCCCCCAATAGCCTATAACTTCCCAGAAAATGTTAAGGTAAGACTCGAACAATCCTTCATTGTGAGTAGGATTTTACCGAGGAATTTAAAATTTCTTAAGTGTTAAGGTCACTAGATATAACACCTTGAGTTCCAAAAAGAATTAAAGATAATTTGTTCGAGTCATTCCTAAGTTCTTCTAAGTCTTGGATCAATTTCAAATGACAACAACTCTCTGTACAAGATGTGATAGGTGGAATACAAGATATCCAATCAAAGTTATTTGAATTATCTTTCCAACTCCACCAACTTTGCTAAGTTTCGAGGTGGGATGAGTGAGATATGCCCTTTTGAAGTCAGGCTGTCCAAATAATGAAACTTACCCGAAAATAGTAAGGGGTATTTTGGACTTTTCCTTACCCAATCAGATTTAATTCATTTTTAGTAAGATTTTAAGGGTCTAATCCTATTGGGTTCAGTTTTATAATCCTAATATACACCTAGGGTTTCAGTTGAGAGTTCAAGAAGAGAAAAGAAGAGAAAATAGGAGAAAAGAGCAGAGGATCAAAGCGTTCGTCGAGGTTCTTGAGTTTAGTTACGGATTTTCGCCATGGGTTTGATCCCTAAGAGGTATGTAAGCTTCTGTAGTGTTGGGTTTGTTCACCCACTTTCCAATCATGTTATTTTAGTGCAATTTCATTCTTGAAGTTTAAAGATTAGATTTCTTTATGAGTTCTTGAGAAGTGTTCTTGAAGTTCATCCTAATTATTGTTGTTTTGAACTTTTGATGATTTCGTGAGATTAAAGTTAGTGTTTTGAGGGCTGTATTGAGTATATTAGAGTGTACTTATGTTAAGTAATCGAATCCAAGTGATGGGGAATAAATCGTTCGATTCTAGGTGAGTTAGGGTGGGAAAACTAGCAAATAAATTCGTCGAGTTTTTTGGGTTGGGGCCTGGTGCGTCGCGCCAACCAATGCACCCAAAATATATTTTGTAGTTTAGGGGCTGGCGCCCCGTGCCACTTAGTGTGCCAGGGTCACCTTCCCTGTTCAGGTTGCAGTTGGTTGCTCCGTTTGAGTTCTTTTAAAGTATATCTTCACTCCATTTTAATTCTAAACACTCTAAACTATTTCTAAACACATAGAAATCATTCATAACATGAATCATAACCCTTGAATCCATAATTCAAATTCAAGGTAGAGTTAAGAGGTAAGTCTTGACAGTTCTTTCAAACATTTTAAGAAAGTCCCTTTGAGTCTTTTTGAGGAGTCTTCTACAATTTTTAATAACTTGTTTCAACACTCAACCATGTGAGTATGAAAGTTAGAAGAATGTCTTCATCAGTCTACTTTATCATCATGAGATATTTCATATCACAAACCATACCTTGAATTCATAATTCAATTTCAAGAGAGTTAAGAGTAGAGTTCAAGAAAGACTTTGAGTTCCATTGTGAATCCTTTGAGATTAAGTATCAACTTGAACTATGTTTTGAGAAAGTAAGTATGAGAATGGGTAGAGTTGTGTACATGTGTTCCATATTGTTATGTATACCCTCCAGTCGAGACGTTCATGCCCATAAATTATGCATGAACACCATAAGTTGAGTATCTTTGAGAGGATTAGTATTTTGAAGTTCTAAGTATTGAGTATTGAGTTCCTAATCCCTTTTGAGATGTTATTCCTAATCATGGGACTACTACATGTTACCCATGTATCCCTTGAGTTGAGTTGTTCATGCCCATAATTCCGCATGAACCCTTTTAGTCAAGCAGTCTAGAGATGAGTAGTATCATTGAGTCTTGAGTTCTGAGTACCGAGGTTCATTATTTCTATTAAGATCCCTAAATTGAGTCTTTCATGTTCATAATTCCACATGAACCCTATGATTTGAGTTATAAATTTTAAGAATCTTTCTAAAGCCAACACTTGAGTTCTTCAACTGAGTTTTGAGAAAGTAAAGATTAGTTTTGAGATCAAGGGACCACGGGCACCACCACGGACCGTGGTGCTCTTCAAGGACCGTCCAAGTGACCGTGGTGCCTAGGACGGGGCAGCCAAGTTGAGGGACATTTGGGTAAAATCCTATGCGACTAGGTTTAAGTGGGGGTTGTTTTGTACGTCTTTTATTAACCTATTTATACTATTTTAAGTCATTAGCCCCCAAGTTTAAGTCACTTTACATTAGACTCAATTCAAAAACCCAAAGAACTCCTCTCTCAAATATTTTTATCTCTAAGAAGAACCTCCATGGAAGAAGATGCTACGGTTGAAGCTAAGGTCAAGAACAAAGATTCCATTGCTAAAGGCTTGTACTAGGTCATTATTTAAGGTATGTTTAGCTTTTCATATATGGTTTCTTCCACCCATAGAGTCCCCTAGAAACCCCCAAGATTTTGTGAAGAAGAACCCCAATCTAAGCTAGGGTTACTTCTAATGTATGGGTTTTAGGTGGGTACGATTCCAAAGTGTTGGATACTACTCATATATAATTAATTTAGTATTTATTCATGATATTATGAAGAATTTATGTGAATTCCTTGTCTAACCCTAATTTTATAAGTATGTGGGTTTAGATCTTTTGATGAGAAATTGATGGTTCTTGATAGATTTTCTAGAATTATCACCATGTATAGAACTTATCCAAGAATGAGAATATGAAATCATGAATTGAACTAGGCTTATGCATGTATGATATAATATGAACTGAATGATTTGAATTGGGACTCTATGATGATTTATTCTTAGAATTGTATATGATTAAGGCTTATGAATGATGTGTATTGTGATCTAGACTAGTATATTGATTGTTCTCGTTAGAATAGAATAGCTTGGGGTTGAGTCTTATGATTCCTTCATGGATAGTTGAATTATGTAGCTTGGTGTCACTCCCCGAGCCTACACCCTGGGTGGGACTGGCACTCGAAGACCATTGTTGGCCCCAAGCGAACCCTTGGCCTGGCTTACTTAACTCAGTGGAAGACTTAAACATAAGAAAATACAACGCATGCATAACTTAAGAAATAATAGTTTAGCCCAAAATGACAACTCAGTCTTTAAACAACATCCGAATGAATAATGTAGAGACTAGTGAACTACTAACTGTCTATGAAGCGTCTAAAACAACTGAGATGGATGTTGGGACAAACCCCACAACATCCTAATGAACAAAACTAAAAAGCAAATAAAAGGGTCCTCCGGAATGCAAGGAGGCTCTCCAACAGACTCTAAATGCTCAAACTAGATCAACGAGGCACTGAATATTGATCCTGGTTACCTGCGTCTGTATCATAAGACGATGCCGGCCAACTCGCATCAGTACATTGAATGTACAATTATGCGACTTGGAAAGCTAAACACAACTCAGGCTTGAAAGGTATGAGAAAGACATACTTACCTTGGCTCTGCTCAACTCATGAATAGATCACTCAAAATAAAGCAATGAAATACATGCAATATATAAAAAGCTTTGTAAAACAGTAAAAGCAACTTAGTCCGTTACAGAAATTCAATAACAAACCCAACTTTAATCATATAATAAAGTAATATAGTTTATGTGGGAGATTCTCTAACCGACAACCACCACTATTAGCCTAAGTGGTGATACAACGTCTTGCCCACGCTGCCAGAACTGTCCTATACTTTGCCGTCATATAGAACGCTTAACTTAGTGGATCCACTACTCTATGTTAAAAGCATCTTAAGGAGTCATCTAAAAAGTATGATCCTTTACTACCCATGATGGTTACATGGTTTATGGAGACTTGAGTTAATATGAACTTGCATCCCCACATCGGTGCTCAATACTACTCCCAAAATATACTTAGCTCATATGTTTGTAAAAAGAAAACTCTTTCTTTGAATTGGGATAATTACTCAAAACTTAGCTTAAAAGCTCTCTTGGAATCGATGTTCCCTTTTCTTGCTCAAATGTGAAAACATTTATTAACTCTTTGAGAATACATAGTTCCCTTATAATTTCTTTTTGAGAAATGAACTCAACTCTATACTCTTTGCTTAACTTAAAAACTTGAGTCTTACAATGAATTTAAAACGACTCTTGAAAACTTTAAGAAACTTTTCTTTGACTTACTCCTTAACTTCTAAACTTGACTCTTAACTTCTTTGACTTTGATCCTAACTTTCCTTGAATTGAATTATGGATCCAAGGTTATGATTCATGTTTCTAGATGATTTCTAGATGTTTAGAAGTCACTTAGAGTAGGTAGTATCAATGGAAAGCTTTAGTAGACTTTAAAGGGACTTAAAAGGACTAAAGGATGAAAAACTGGTGAAACACGCCATTTTGGGTGCGTCCTTGGCGCGCCGCGCCAGGCCCCATTTTACTAGGGCTCATTTCTGGCTCACTCCTGGCGCGTCGCGCCAACCTCCCTTCAGGCAAACTTCCGACGAACTTTCTAACTCATTTTCTGACCCTAAATCGTTCTAACTCAATTCTTCTTCTCAAATTCACTTCAGATTTATGTACCCAAACCATAATCACAAGAATCTAACTCAAATAACTCCAGAAAACAACACCCTAATCATCAAGAACTCCAAACACCCAACTCATGTTCAAGAACGAATGCAATTCAAGTACCACATTCAAGAACATTCAAAATTCAATCTTTTTGAGATGAAATCGCTGAATCAAACATGCTTGGCATGTGGGTGAGCAAACCCAACATTGAGATAGACTCACATATCTTGAAGGGATCACCCGCAACGAATTCCACAAGCTAAACTCGACGATCTCCTTGTTTCTCCTTTTTTTTTCTATTCTTCTTTTCTCTTCTCTAAAACCCTAACTCTTTTCCAAAAGCATAAAACTGACCAAGTTCAGTTTAGATCCTTAATTAATTCACTAAAATGAATTATAATAAAAGGGTAAGGAAAAGACCAAACTACCCTTCAAAAATCCGGATTTGGACTTTCCTTAAACCAACAGCCCAACTTCCAAAGGGCATAACTCACTCATCCGAACTCGGAATCGCGCAAACTTGGCGGCGTTGGAAAGATCATTCCAAGATATTTCCAACCATATCTATAGATACACCTAACGTATCCTGAGCTAGGATTTATGATCGTTTGAAGATGACCAAAAACTCACTTTTACTTAACTAAAATTTTCCAGATTTCCTAATACTTTTTAAAAAATGACTATTTCCAAATTTTATTTTATTTTCTAGTTCTTTTCTAGTTCCGAGGTGTTACAATATCTCCCCCCTTGGGAACATTCGTCCTCGAATGATATTACTCTTACTAGGCTTAGGGTGCAACATCGTACTCAACACCGAACAAGCAAATGCAAACAAAACAACATGATCACTCATAATTTATAGAGCACTAAGAGGAGAATTAGTACCTTGGTCTGTATTTTCCCCGGACTCAAAGAGATGTGGATATCTTTTCTTCATATCTTGTTCAGCTTCCCAAGTAGCTTCCTCAACAAATTGGTTCCTCCAAAGGAATTTTACTGATGCTACTTCTTTAGTCCTCAACTTGAGAACTTGACAATCTAAAATCTGAACCGGAATCTCTTCATAAGATAAGCTATCCTTGATCCCAATATTTTCAGTTGGTATGATCAATGAAGGATATCCCATACACTTCTTCAACATGGAGATGTGAAATACCAGATGAACCGCTTCTAATTCCTATGGTAGCTCCAACTCATAAGCTACATTGCCAATCCTCTTGGCTATGCGGTAAGGTTCGATATACCGGGGACTAAGTTTCCCCTTCTTACCAAACCTCATAACACCCTTCATGGGTGAAACTTTTAAATACACCCAATCATCTACTTTCAACTCTCACGCCCTTATCCTAACATCGGTGTAGGATTTTTGACGACTCTGTGCTATTTTCAACCTTTCTTGAATCACTTTCACCTTCTCCATAGCTTGGTGAACTAAATCTGGTCCTATCAACCCTGCTTCACCAACTTCAAACCATCCAATAGGAGATCTACATCTTCTCCTATAAAGAGCTTCATAAGGAGCCATTTGGATGCTAGAGTGATAACTGTTGTTGTAAGAAAACTCAATGAGAGGTCGGTGATCATCCAAAATTCCTTTGAAATCAATCAGTCATGCCCTCAACATATCTTCTAATGTCTGAATAGTACGCTCTGCTTGCCCATCAGTCTGAGGATGAAATGCAGTACTTGAGTTCACCTTTGAACCCAAGACTTTCTGAAAAGATTTCCAGAACTGTGCAGTAAATTGTGCACCTCTATCTGAAATAATGGAGATTGGGACTCCATGAAGTTTTACCACCTCCTGAATATATAACCTGGCATAATCTTCTGCTGAATGAGTAGTCTTTACCGGCGAAAAGTGGGCTGATTTTGTCATTCTGTCGACAAGAACACAAATATAATCATGTTGCCTGCGAGATCTTGGCAAACATGTGATGAAATCCATATTAATCATCTCCCACTTCCATTCCGGAAGTTCTATATTCTGAGCTAAACCACCACGCCTTTGGTGCTCTACTTTCACTTATTGGCAATTTGGACACTTAGCAACAAATTCAACAATGCTCTTCTTCATTCTATTCCACCAATAAAATTCTCTCATGTCACGATACATCTTTGTGGAACCTAGATAAATAGAATATCTAGAGCTATGAGCTTCTTCCATGATCCTCACTTGGAGTCCATCCACCATAGGTACACACAATCTACCTTGATATCACAATACACCATCTCCCCCTTGTTCAAAATCTAATATTTTTTGCTTATGAACATTTGCCTTCAATTCAAGAAAAATAGGATCTTGTTCTTGCTTTTCTTTAACTTCTGATACTAATGAAGATTCAGCCCCATTCAACACCACTACTCCTCCTTTTGTGGAATCCATTAGTCGGACTCCTAAGCGTGCAAGTCTATGCACATTTTTCGCTAACTCTCTCTTTTCCTCATCAACATGGGCAGTGCTACCCATAGACAACTTGCTTAAAGCATCAGCAACAACATTAGCCTTACCTGGGTGATAGAAAATACTCATGTCATAATCCTTGAGAAATTCTAACCACCTCCTTTGTCTGAGATTGATCTCTTTCTGAGTGAACACATATTGAAGGCTCTTTTGATCGGTGAACACATCCACATGAACACCATACAAATAATGGCGCCATATCTTCAAAGCGAAAATATAGCAGCCAACTCTAGATCATGGGTTGGATAATTCTTCTCATGAACTTTCAACTGTCTGGAGGCATAAGAAATAACTTTTCCATTCTGCATTAAAACACAACCCAAGCCAACTATAGATGCATCACAATACACCACAAAACCTTGAGTACCTTCCGATAAGGTCAAAACTGGAGCAGTAGTCAACCTTTTCTTCAATTCCTGAAAGCTTTTCTCACAAGCTTCAGACCATTGAAATTTCACTGTCTTCTGAGTCAACCTGGTCAAAGAAGACGAAATAGACGAGAACCCCTCTACAAACCTTCTATAATAGCCAGCTAAACCCAAGAAACTCCTAATATCAGTTGGAGATGTGGGTCTAGGCCAATTCTGCACTCCCTCAATTTTTTGAGTATCAACTTTAACTCCATCACCAGACACAATGTGTCCTAGGAATGCCACAGACTCAAGCCAAAATTCACATTTTGAGAACTTAGCATACCACTCCTTATATTTCAAAGTCTGAAGAACTATTCTGAGATGGCTAGCATGATCTTCTTCATTCTTTGAATAGATTAGTATGTCATCAATGAATACAATAATAAACATATCTAGATAAGGTTTGAAGACTCTATTCATAAGGTCCATGAATGTTGCAGGTGCATTAGTTAAACCGAACGACATGACCAGAAACTCATAATGACCATAACGGGTCCTGAATGCTGTCTTTGGAATGTCACATTCCCTTACTTTCAACTGATGGTATCCTGATCTGATGTCAATTTTTGAGAAACAAGTGGCACCCTGAAGTTGATCAAATAAATCATTTATCCATGGAAGAGGATACTTATTGTTGATGGTAACCTTGTTCAACTGGCGGTAATTTATACACATCCTAAGGGAACCATCTTTCTTTCTCACAAACAAGACCGGAGCTCCCCAAGGTGAGACACTTGGTCGAATGAAACCCTTGTCTAGGAGAATTTTCAACTGCTCTTTCAACTCTTTTAACTATGCTGGTGCCATTCTATACGGTGGAATAGAAATAGGACGAGTATCTGAAATGATATCTATGCCGAAGTCTATTTCTCTCTCAGGAGGGACTCCAGGTAGGTCATAAGGAAAGACTTCTGGAAACTATTTTACTATAGGAACTGACTGAATGGGAGGTGCCTCAACACTTGATTCATTAACTCGGACTAAGTGATAGATACAATCCTTCAAAACTAACTTTCTCGCATTAAGGTACGAAATGAAACGACCCTTAGGCACTGCTGAACTACTACTCCACTCTATGACTGGCTCATTAGGAATCTGAAACTTGACTACTCGAGTCCTACAATCTATGGAGGCATAACAGGCATGAAGACAATCCATACCTAGAATGACATCGAAATCTACCATGTCTAACTCAACTAAATCAGCCATGGTGCTCTTGTGATTGATGGAAATGGGACAATCACAATAAACTCTTTCTGCTAGAATAGACTCCCCAACAAGTGTAGAAACACAAAAAGGTTCACAAAGTTTCTCAGGAAGAACATCAAACTTATTTGCAACATAAGGGGTTACAAAATATAAACTCGCTCCTGGGTCTAGCAAAGCATAAACATCAAAAGCAAAGACTTTGATCTTACCAGTAACAACATCTGGAGAGTTCTCTTGCTCTTGACAAGTGGTGATTGCATAAAGACGGTTCGGTCCTCCGCCAGTACCTGAATTGGATCCTCTAGGTGCAGCTCTGTCTGGGGGAGCAACTGATGAAGATTGGGCAAAATTGCCCTGATTTCCACTACCTTGCCTTTTCTTTGGGCACTCTTTCAAGAAGTGACCCTCTTGTCCACACTTGAAGCAACCTGTATGGCCCTCACGACACTTACCTGGGTGAGTTCTACCACACTTAGCACATGCAGGATCCCAGTTACCTCCTTGTGCCACACTACCCTGAGACTGTGCAGGTCTAGCTCTGAAGTTCTTAGTTCTGCGAATTCTGGCCATTATACTCACCTCTGTTTCTGGGTGCAGGTGCACTAGCAGATGATGGAGCAGACCCCTTTTGCCTTTGCTGAAAGGACGAACGGTTCACATTACCTCTCTATTGCCCGGACTCATTTCCTGTCTTAGCTTTCTTATGTCTGAACTCTTCCCTGTCCCTCAGCTTCTCTTCCTCCACCTGCTGCACATAAACCATCAACCTTTATATGTCCATGTCTCCGATAAGCATTGCATCCCTTCCTTCCTTACTCGACAGACGAGACAACCCAGCAACAAACAAACTCATTCTACTCCTCATGTCCGAAACCATTTCCAGAGCATAGCGGGATAGTTGGGTGAACTTCAACCCATACTCATGAACACTTAGAGAATCCTGCTTAAGTGTGAGGAATTCCCGTACCTTGGCCTCTTTCAGTTCTCAGGGAAAGAAATGCCTCGAGAAAGCCTCTTCAAAACATGCCCAACTCGCAGGTGGTGCATCCTCAACTCTACCCTCTTTCCACTGATCAAACCAAGTCATAGCAACATTCTTTAGTTGATATGCAGCTAGCTCAACTTTCCCAGCATCAGCAACATGAATCACATCGAATACCTTTTTCAGTTCCTCAATGAAGTTCTCTGGATCCTCAGTAGTGCTCGAACCAGTGAACCTTGGAGGATTGATCCTCAAAAACTCATGAATCCTTAAAGTGTCAGCCTCTTCTTGTCGAGCTCCTCTTTGCTGCCTGACCTGGTTAATCTCAGCTTGGCTGAACATCCGGATAACCTCACGGAACTCAACATTAGTGACTTCTCCTTGCGTTTGCACTTCAGGTGCATTGGGTAACTCTTGTTCATCAACATTGCGTCTAGCAGGACGACCTCTAACTGCTCTTCGTGGAGGCATGATTATCTGAAACAGGCGCAAACACGAATAAGAAGGAATTTTTTATAGGGATTAACTGTATCGCACGAAATGAATTTGAAAGAAGTGAGATGTTTCCTAAATGTTACAGCCACCTAATTATTGATGTGGCGCGCTTCACACCGATAACCAGAACTCTACAGACACGGCTTCATAGACTCCCTAGGACTCTTGAACTTTGTGCTCTGATACCAAGTTTGTCACGCTCCGAGTCTACACCATGGGCGGGATTGGAACTTGAAGACCAATGCTGGCCCCAAGAGAACCCTTGTCCTGGCTTACTTAACTCAGCGGAAGACTTAAACATAAGAAAATACAACTCCTGCATAACATAAGAAATAATAGTTTAGCCAAAATGGCAACTCAATCTTTAAACAACATCTGAATGAATAATGTAGAGACTACTGAACTACTAACTGTCTATGAAGCCTCTAAAACAACTGAGATGGATGTTGGGACAAACCCCACAACATCCTAATGAACTAAACTAAAAAGCGAATAAAAGGGTCCTCTGGAATGCAAGGAGGCTCACCAACAGACTCTAAATGCTCAAGCTGGATCAACGAGGCACTTAATATTGATCTTGGTTACCTGCGTCTGCATCATAAGACGATGCCGGCCAACTCGCATCAGTACATTGAATGTACGATTATGCGACTTGGAAAGCTAAACACAACTCAGGCTTGAAAGGTATGAGAAAGAAATACTTACCTTGGCTCTGCTCAACTCATGAATAGATCACTCAAAATAAAGCAATGAAATACATGCAATATATTAAAAGCTTTTTAAAACAGTAAAAGCAACTTAGTCCGTTACAGAAATGAAATAATAAACCTAACTTTACTCATATAATAAAGTAATATAGTTTATGTGGGAGATTCTCTAACCGACAACCACCACTACGAGCCTAAGTGGTGATACAACCTCTTACCCACACTGTCAAAACTGTCCTATACTTTCCCGTCATATAGAACACTTAACTTAGTGGATCCACTAGTCTATGCTAAAAGAATCTTAGGGGGTCATCTAAAAAGTATGATCCTTTACTACCCATAATGGCTACATGGTTTATGGAGACTTGAGTTAATATGAACTCGCATCCCTACATCGGTGCTCAATACTACTCCCAAAATATACTTAGCTCATATATTTGTAAAAAGAAAACTCTTTCTTTGAATTGAGATAATTACTCAAAACTTAGCTTAAAAGCTCTCTTGGAATCGATGTTCCCTTTTGTTGCTCAAATGTGGAAACATTTATAAACTCTTTGGGAATACTTAGTTCCATTCTAGTTTCTTTTTGAGAAATGAACTCAACTCTATACTATTTGCTTAACTTGAAAACTTGAGTCTTAAAATGAATTTAAAACATTTTTAAAGACTATTGAAAACTCCAAGAAACATTGCTTTGACTTACTCCTTAACATCTAGACTTGACTCTTAACTTCTTTGACTTTGATCCTAACTTTCCTTGAATTGAATTATGGATCCAAGGTTCTGATTAATGTTTCTGGATGATTTCTAGATGTTTAGAAGTCACTTAGAGTAGGTAGGATCAATGGAAAACGTTAGTACACTTTAAAGGGACTTAAAAGGACTGAAGGATGAAAAACTGGTGAAAAACGCCGATCCGAGCGCGTCCTTGGCACGCTGCGCTAGGGCCCATTTTACTAGGGCTCATTTCTGGCGCACTGTTGGCACGCCACCCCAGCCCTCCTGGCACTATGGGGCGCGTCGCACCAGCCTCCTTTCAGGCAAAATTCAGATGAACTTTCTAACTCGTTTTCTGACCCTAAATCATTCTAACTCGATTCTTCTTCTCAAATTCACTTTAGATTTATGTTCCCAAACAATAATCAAAAGAATCTAACTCAAATAACTCCAGAAAAAAACACCCTAATCATCAAGAACTCCAAAAACCCAACTTATGTTCAAGAACGAAAGTAATTCAAGAACCACATTCAAGAACATTCAAAATTCAATCTTTTTTATATGAAATCACTGAATCAAACATGCTTGGCATGTGGGTGAACAAACCCAACATTGAGATAGACTCACATACCTTGAAGGGATCACCCGCGACGAATTCCACAAGCTAAACTCGACGATCTCCTTGTTTCTCCTTCTCTTTTCTCCTCTTCTTTCCTCTTCTCTAAAACCCTAACTCTTTTTCAAAAGCGTAAAACTGACCAAGTTCAGTTTAGACCCTTAATTAATTCACTAAAATGAATTAAAATAAAAGGGTAAGGAAAATACCAAACTACCCTTCAAAAATCCGGATTTGGACTTTCTTTAAACCAACAGCCCAACTTCCAAATGGCATAACTCATTCATCCGAACTCGGAATCGCGCAAACTTGGCAGCGTTGGAAAGATCATTCCAAGATATTTCCAACCATATCCATAACTACACCTAACTCATCCTGAGCTAGGATTTATGATTGTTTGAAGTTGACCAAAAACTCACTTTGACTTGCCTAAAATTTTCTAGATTTCCTAATACTTTTCAAAAAATGACTATTTCCAGATTTTAAATTTTTTTCTAGTTCTTTTCTAGGTGCAAGGTGTTACACTTGGGATGGTAGATCCCATGGTAGCTTGGGATTGTGGAATTAAGATCTCCTAAGGTTAGCTTGAACTAGCATTGGTAGTATGCTTTTCATGGTAGCTTGCATTAGTATAGGCATGGTAGCCTAGGATTGAGGATCTATACTATCCTAAGTGTAGCTTGAACTATCACTGTTAAAATGCATTTCATGGTAGCTTGACTTGGTTAGGCCAAGACCATTTCATGGTAGCTTAGAATTGAGACATCATACTCTCCTAAGGATAGCTTAGGGTTGAGGATTCACACTCCCCTAAGGATAGCTTGCACCTTATTGAACAGTTGCAGGTGGATAGTTTGGTATACTTGTATCCTTCGTTTGATAGCTTGGATTGCATGATAGGATGTTTTCCATGGTAGGTAGGTCTAGTATGATAGTATGCTACACTTTGATAGTCTAGAATGATAAATAGTTAGCATTGAGTAAGCTAGCCTAAAGGAGTACTTAGTGTGAATGGTAGTATGGGATGCCATTCATACATGGAAGAAGTATGACTTGAAGCTACTTATGAAGTGTCATCTTATGTTATGTATACCTAGCTGGGATTGTTGCTATAGTTGCCTTCCATGATATGATTGACTTAAGTTGATAAGTTCCTTGCCAAGATGAAGTAGGTCTATAGTGACACCTAGAAATGGTAAATATGAATAGGGTGGCCTCAAGATATGCTTAGTGTGTATGGTATTATGGGATGCCCCACATACGTTGCACAAGTGTGCTTTGAGGTTACTTAGGGGTTTAGTGCTCTTATGTCATGAAAATGTTGGTCTTAACTATGAAGGTGCACTATGACCAAGAATGACCAAAGAGAAGGTACTTTGCTTAGATTGTATTATGGGAAGCTATCTAGGCCTTGCACAAGTATGCTTGGAGGTGGCTTGTGCAGTAGTTCACTTGAATGTGAAAGACTAAGGGTTGAAGTATGAACTTATGTACGTCTTATGTTGATTTTCCATGATATGATGCTTATGTTGGAATTATGTTATGAATATGTTATTATCTCTTATGCTTATGTCTTATGTTGACTGACCATTTGAGATGCTTTATGATGTTGTTCTAGCTTTCATACTTGGTACATTTTGTACTAACGCATATTGCCTACATTATAATCAAATGTAGGGTGTTGGGAGATTGAGTTGCTTGGAAGATAGGTTCCTAAGTGCAAGAAGATTGAAGATTGGTGAGTCCTCATAACTTCGAGGACAAACCCCTTATGTTTCATTTATGTCTTTTCTTATGTTTTAGACTTTAGGTGGGCTGCGTCCGAAGACTTTTATTCATGTTATTCATAGATGGTTTGAGACAAAGATAATAGAAAAACTTCCGCTTTTATGAAATGTTTTTGATATTATGCTTTAAAGAAAGTTTTAAATTCTCCCCACTTTTCTACGATCTTATGATATGATAATGCTAAGGGCTTGTATGCGACCCCTTCGGGGTCAAGTACGCCGTGTTACGACTAGGGAGTGATCTCGGGTCGTGACAATCCATTAACCCCATTCCAATTTAAACAAATATATCCAACACATTCTTTAGTAGAGATTTGTCAATTTGCTCTCGCTCACGCTCTTGATCAATCTGGTTAGAGGAATACTGTTTCTCGATAAAATGTTAAAAAGAAATGGTAGTGAGTACTCAAAGCAAGACAAAAGGGATACCAGAGATATAACAACATCCCTGACTTTTCCATTCTACTATTGGTAGACCTGAAATAGAAAACAGTTCCCGGTAAGATTTTACCTTTATCCCAATTTATTTGATACTCTTTCCTTTTTAGTGATTCCCCAAAAAAGGGACATCTTTCCATATTTAGTAACAATTTAACTTCAAATTTCTTGTTTTACTTTATAGACAAAAAGTTTCTATAGCTTACATTATACCACAAGTTTCAAAATTCCTTCTCCTTCTCTTTTAATCAATGTTTTGTTTCTATGGTCATCTATTAAAACATCTCCACTTGATCCCTCGGTTATAGCCATGAGTTCAGCTCATGTCTTCTATATTGATTTTTTTAATTCTGTTTTCTGGGTTTTGCCTTTTCAAGATTTTTGTTTTTCAGTTTGACACTATACTCAACTGCTGCTAAATCTTACCAACAATAATCTAAAATAAGTTAAAACGATCAAATATGTTCAAGTTATAACGTGTAAATTATGCCTAGAAGATGATTCAAAGTTTAGAGGCTCCTCTGATGCAATTTGAGGAAGCTAATTATGTGAACTATGCTCAGAAGAAATATCAATGCTATAGTTACAAAAGGTCAGAACTATCAGAGTCAATGGATACTCCAACCGCAAGGTTAGCATAACCACAGGACCGGGTATCAGAACTGACTTAATTAGAGTCTAGGATAATAAGGAAACAACAATAACTTTGGAATAAAAGTGCAAATTTGTACGTACCTTCTAAAGGGAAGATATCTAACTCACAACAGTAATGAATCAAGCTTGAGAACGATTTACAGAACTAAGAGAGGACATATGCAAAAGTTTGCACCATTTCAGAGATGGTCAGCTCCAAACTGCCTCTATCCAAAAATACTAAATGCAAATGAGAGACATCGCAAGATAGCAAAACTGCCTCAAAGGGAAACTTTCAAGAAACACTATTGAGTATCTATCTCATTTCACAGAAATCATCACTTGAGTAGCAGGTTTCTCCCAAAAGAGGTAGAAAAGTTTGAAGTTGTTGAATCGACCATAGTTATGCTTACCAAGAAAAAGGGAGCCCAGAAAGAAGAGATAAAATTGACTCGCCGGGTTAGCTCTATTGAATATGTAGATGAAGTAAAAAAGAAGGAAGATTGGGGACCTTTCACCATTGGCCATCATGAGTTTGTTAGTGTCTTGTGTGATATTAGGGATAACATCGACTTGATTCCTTTGGCTATTGGTAAACATTCCTGTCTATGTATGACTTAGTCCTCTCATGTTTACTGGTACACTGTGACATAAAAAATCATATGTCAATAAATACACTATAAGGGATGATCTTCTTCTTTTTCTTTTCAGTAGGTTCATTAAAAAGACTAGATTTTTGGAAGATTTTCTCTTTTTAAGGTAAGTAATTTATAGGCAAAGTAGTATTGAAATGATTTGCTTATAAATTAATAATTTACTTAAGTAAATCATTCTAATATTAATTTACTTATAAATTATTTACCCTAAAAAGAAAAATTCTTCCAAATATTCAATCTTTATAATGAATGTAGTTGAAAAAAAGAGAAGATCACCTTTATAGATTTATGGACATGTGATTTATTAAGTAATGAAATACCTCTGAGCATGATTTATTTTTTCATCTTCCTTCTTTAAAACCATTGAATCTGTCAACATATTGAAATACTTTTGGTAGTGCAATACCCTAGTGATAGACAACATTACAAAATTTACATGTCATCATATCATATCATATCATCATATCATATATTGTTAAAAGTGGGAACACAAAAGACGATAAGATGGATTACCGTTTTACCCATAGACTAAATTAGACATCTAATTAAGTAAATATTAAATAATAATATTTTAATTATTCTTTATATTGTAAGTTATATATTAGAAAGACAAAGAAAGAATTAATAATTAAATTCTAAGTTACAATGAATTATTGTTTAATATACTAATTCAATTATCTAGGAAAATGGAAGGGTTCTTTGTCTTGATACTTCATAATAAATCTGTTAGTATTACCGGATTTAACACATCTAAGTTCTAACGATTAAATTACAGCACATTCATGATATATACATGTTTATATAATGGTCTATATATATAATTACTTGATATTCATAATTAAAATCCAAGTTATTTTAAATGTCTTTTCTTTTAAATATTACTACATTATGCATATGATTTTTTATATAACACATACAAATTTTTTAGGAAGAGTGAAAACTACTAACAATTAATTGCTATAAACTACCTTCATTTGTCTTCATAAATATTATAATTTATTTATCACTTGCGTGCATGCCTCTTCGTTGTAAAGATAATTAGGAAAATTGGAAAAGTTTTATTGAGCTATAAATATGTAGACTTATTAATTAGGAGTAATAAATACATGAAAGGGAAGATTCAAAGAATGCAAATCAAAAAAGAAAATTCAATTAGCTATTAGAATCTACGTCACTACCTCTTCTTCTGGTTAGATTTTAAGAAATTACACTAATTGAATTTTTTGAAATGAAAAACCATTATATAGAAATGTACAAGCATATTATTACCCTAGCATGTAATATAGCATGCCAATATTTTTATTGTACTTTTAGCAATTGTTTGTACTTTATGTAAAGAAAGAATTGATAAGCCTTTTATTTTTTATTTTTTATTATTAGAAGCCATTTGTTATTTCTAAAATGTTTAATTTTATATATATAAAAAAGAGAATATTATGGAGAGGAGGAATTATTACTTCTAACACAAATTCCAATTTGGAAAAAATATTATGGTATATAACATAGTATTTTGAATTTTAACGATAAAAGTAAAATTTGAGGACAATCTTCAAAATATTCACTTGAAGAGTTAAATTTGAATAATTTTTTCAAAATTAATCTCATTAAACATAATTGTACATATCTAACTAATGAGTAGTTGTTCAATTTTGTAAGTCAGATGATAACTCATTATTCGAGTTTAATGAAATACACTTACCATTCATATAAGTTTTGGTTTTCATTTTTAAGAAAAATATTATATTTGAATATTCAACAATTAACTTGGAATACACAGGCAAAGCACATGTCCGGATACTAATGAATATAAACATAGATACTAAAATCTATAAATAATTCCACACTATTAGTGAAATTCAAAATCGTTACAATTTGATTGACATGTTGTTGATTGCAAATAAAATTCATATCTTCCTCTTACCAAGAAATTCATTGGAGAAAATTACACATCAAAAGAAAGAGTTTTTGATTAATATAAGGAAAAATAGCTTATTATGTTGTAGTTTGAATGTGTAAGAAAGTATACACCTGTATTTATAATAGGGAAAAATTCCTTGAACATCAATCAAGTCATTAAATTCATGTCATTTACATAGATTTGATTTATAAATTTTAAAAAAATTGGTAATATTAATAGCTATTAAAATAGTATTTTTCTTATTGGAAGGACATCGAGAGCTTTTAGTTTCACTTCACCCCTGCCTCAGCTTAAAAATTTAGATCCTCAAATTAAAATAAATTCGACTCAAATGAAGCTGAAAAACACAAATCCATCAATTAAAAACAAACTAGTCTCAAATCAAGATGCAAATCCATCAATTTAAAAGAAACTAGACTCAAATCAAGTTGAAAAAAATACAAATTCATCAATTAAAAATAAACTAGACTCAAATCAAGTTGAAAAATCAGAGATCCAATAATTAAAAAGAAACTAGACTCAAATCAAGTTGAAAAAATATAGATCCATCAATTAAAAAGAAACTATACTCAAATCAACCTGAAAAAAATAGATCCATCAATAAGAAAAAACTAGACTCAAATAAAGCTGAATAAACATAGATCCATCCATTTAAAAGAAACTAGACTCAAATCTAGCTAAAAAAAACACATATCCACCAATTAAAAAGAAACAAGACTCAAATCAAGCTGAAAATACCCATCAATTAAAAAAAATGTAGACGCAAATCAAGCAGAAAAAACACAGATCCATCAATTAATAAAAACTAGACTTAAATCGAGCTGAGAAAATACAAATCTATCAATTAAAAAAAACTGGACTCAAATCAGGCTGAAAAATACAGATCCATCAATTAAAAAGAAAGTAGACTCAAATCAAGTTGAGAAACACAGATCCATCACTTAAAAAGAAACTACACTCAAATCAAGCTTAAAAAATACAGATCCATCAATTTAAAAGAAATGTCACACCCCAAAACCCGATGTGATGGCACGTGCCCAAACCCCACCAGACACGTCAGCCTAACACCCAAAAACCCGATGATACAGAATTTATAAAACAAGAATAAGATAGAAAGATAAGCGGAAGTCTTTAAATAAACTCAACATAACCCCAGAATTGGTTGT
>JAJOOO010016531.1:0-32129 GCA_029582685.1 Solanum piurae
AAGTGTGAAATTTATACTTTTATAGTTTTAAAGTTTGAATTTTATTATTTAAATTTTCAAACTTTTAAAGTGTGAAATTTAAACTTCTATACTTTTAAAGTTTGAAAGTTTGTATTTAAAACTTTAAAAGTATAAATTTTTAACTTTAAAATTATAAAAGTTTTAATATTATTTGAATAATGTTCCTAATTTTTTAATTTTAATAGAATTTTTTTTAAAACATATATCCGTTGGGACCCGGTTTCCGATCCGGTCCGGGATGGGTGTAACATATTTTTTCCAGAATTACCGGTTTCGGCCCATGGTGATCGGCTCCGTTCCGGTTCCGATTCTGATTCCGTTGCCAGCCATAGCGGGGACCGACTAAAGAGTAGGGGTCTCGGAATCTTTATCCCTCACCCTAACTAGATGGTGAATGCAACCCTTAGAAATCGTCTTTCTAGATTTAAGACAAGAGATAAACTGACCCTTAGACATAGAATTTTCCCCTTTCCACTCTAGGATGGGTTCATTCGGAAACTGAAACTTGACTACACGAGTTTTACAATCAATAGAAGCATCATATGCATGCAACCAATCCATACCAAGGATAACATCAAAGCTCTACCAGATCAACAAGAGTGACTCTATGGGACAAAGAGATGGGACACTTTCTATAGATCCTCTTAGCCACAACCGAATCACCAACATGAATAGAGACTGAAAAATGATCTACCAACACAACCAGAAGAATATCAAACCTCGCAGCCACATATGGCGTAAAAAAAGACAAGGTAGCACCGGGGTCAAGTAAAGCATAAACATCATGTTGGAAGACTTTCAACATACTGGTAACCATATCGATAGAACCTTCTTGTTCACCACGAGTCTGAAGTGCATAAAATCCGTTTTCCTTCTAACTTCCACTAGGACCAGATGGAGGGTTAGGTTGAGTCCTTCGACAACCATCTCCATAATTCTGAGCAACTGAAGGACAATATCTTATCTTGTGATCCATCTTACCACAACCAAAACAATTATTAGAACCCGCTAGACACTTGCCCTCATGTTTCCTTCCACATTTAGCACAAGTAGGCAATAAGGATCCACCACCATTTCCTCCTTGAGGCTTAGGGTTAGACACCCTATCTTTTTTTAACTTAGCAGGAGCGTTGAAGGAACCTTGACAGAAAACCATTGTCGAAAATTAGAACGACCTTGTCCATCGTACCTTGAATGTGAGAAATTACCATAATAGATCTTAGCCCTTTTTTCCTCCCTAGACTTTTCCTTAAGTTTCTCCTCTTCAATTTGTTGCGCATGAATGATCAACGTCTCAAATACACCTCATTAAACTCTAGGCGTAGATGATCGTTAACTAGTATAAAACCCAACGAAGAGTTGGGGTCGAACCCACATGGAGCGGTACATTTTTAAATTCAGTTATGAAGTTATAAAGTGGTCTATTCGGTTATAGGAATGGAAAATATCGTAAACATGTAAACATGTTTAAGGGTGTAACAACGAATGTCAGATGGCGGGTTTGAATTGTCAATTATCAACTACTAGACAATCAAACACGAGGGAAATAATAATATAGAGAGGATTTCTCGGGATATGATCAATTATAGGCAAATTTGATTGTACGGGTAATTGAAATTACTAACAAATAGCTAAATATTAGTGGGTAGGCTAGACTATAAGTAAAAACGTTTTCTCTCGAACAACTACCATGATTCAAGTGATTTATTTCGAACATCAACAAGCTTGGCAAATAAGAACAGCCCACACCTTAATTCATCCACTCTCTCGAGATAGATGGGTAGAATGAGATTTAGAATTTACTCTTCCGACCTAAACCCATATCAACCCAATAACTACAATCATTAATCTAAAGCTTTGATTCTAAAACCTATTTTTCAAGCAAGCTCAGAGTTCTAAGTTCAAATTGCATTTGCAACAACAATTCTTAGATTAAAACACAACTATCAATTAAATCCACTTCAATTAAGCATTTAAATTAGTAAATAATAATACTCATAAGCTAATTCAATCCATAATCACATGATCACTCCCCAAGAATTGGGTTTTAGCTTAACATCATATAAAGGTAAAAACAATTACCAACTCGATTGGCCATCAGTTGGGTAAGAGTCTCCAAGCCTTTACAATGTTCCAAAATGGTTAAATTCAAAAACCCAATTCCAAATCCTCACAATTAAGCTTAGAAATCCTCAAAGCCTACAATAAGTACTGAAAAACTAAGGGAAAACTCTAATTCTCAAACATGGGGATCAGAACTCCTTAGGACTCCTCAAAATTCCTTTTAAATTCCAATTTATAGTTGCCTATTTTTTTGCCTGAACATCCATTTGGCGGAATAAGTCGCATCTCGCCGAGTTGTTCTGTGATCCGCCCTTTGCTCCCTTCCATCACCTATTTGCATTGGTCATCAGTCCTCCAAGTCCTGTAACTTTGGGCGATCAAGGTTGCCTTCGTGGAGTCGTTCGGCGATTTGCAGACTGCCCATTTCTGTTGCCAACTTGGTTCTTCCCCAGGGCTGGCATGCTGGAACTTTGGGTGAGCTAAAGAGCCACTCGACGGTTCGCCGAGTGGTCTTGGCAATCACCAGGATCACTTTTCTTCACTTCTTCAGCTTGTTATTTCCTTTTTTTGTCCAGTAGTGTCCCATCCTTGCTCCTTGCTCCTTGGATTGTAATGCTGCAAATCAACACTTTAACATTAGTTTACAGCATAAATTAGGCATTTGAGAACACTTATACTATCAATACAAACCCTAAATGAGTTGAAATCTCAGACTCATCAACACCCCCAACTTAAACTTTTGCTTTGTCCTCAAGTAAAACTCAAGATCAATCAATTCAACAAGGATGTCTACAAACAGTGTTGTATAAGACTCAAAATAAATGCACACAACAAGGTTCAAATTACTCATACAATGATTAATTGTCCACTCAAAGTTTCAAGTTGTGACTCACCATCATCAAGAGTACTCAAGCTCACAATGCTTGCTTCAAATGCAAGTTCAAGCTCAACAAAGATATTCAAATGCCCTCACAACAAATATGATTCCATATTCACATAAAATTTCTCAACAATTTAAAGTCCCAGAATCACATACAACTCTCACACTCACATAGATGAACGCATGCATGAATCTACCCATAGGTTTGCCCTTATTTTTCAATCAACATTCGTTTCAGCTCACTCAAGATCACAAAAGTCTTTTTAAGGATTGTAACGGGGCTGAGTGTAAAGGTATGGTCATGTATGCTTTAGTGGCTTCTACCTTCATGAAGTGTGGCCTGAAAATCATTTTTTCCTTCTCTTTCTCATTCAAACATGATTATAATCCACCCCATTATTTAACTAGACATGAATCACCGGATACCCCCATTTCTTTTGTTATTTTCACAACTTTTTCTTTTTTTCAGTATTTTTCTTTTCATTCTTCTTTTTCTCTATTTGTTTTTACATGAAGGGGTTCCATCTTTTTCAAAACAATCAATAAAAAGGGGGAATTTTTCACACTTCTTGACTTTCCTTCTTTTTCCTCACACCCCCAACTTAGGCTTTTGGCCTATGTTGGTTATTCAAACAAACCAAAACTTCATGAAGGTTATAGGTGATGGGATAAAGAGGTCAAAGTTGTTCAAGTTTCTTCCAATAAAAGGATAGGCTCAAAGGGTGCCAAGCAAGGTTCGCATATCTCCCAAGGTTGGCCACAAAGAGGTATATTGTCAAGTTGGTTCACTTTTCAAAATTCGTGCCTAACAAGATGCTCAAATTTTACATATTTCCTATGTAACTTCGTTTGTCTCATCATAGACGCATATTCATTCTGTTCAATTAAAAGCACTATCAATTCATTGGTATTGACAACAACCGACACTCAAATTTGTACAAGAACAGCCACAATCGCACACATAAGAGGTGGCAAAAATATTTAAACTTGGTTCAAAACCATTTTCATATCAAAACAATGGGCCATAAGTTCTCAACAACCACAATATATATCGAAAAACCAAAGGCACCAATATTCACAAAAAAAAACAATAAACATCATCCCAATATTCACAAAACAATAAAAAGAAGGTAGGTATGAAAATACCTCATCCCACCAACAAAAAAATGCAGTTGTCCTCAAATGCAACTAAAATAACAACAGACTAAAAAGTAATAGAGAGGGAGGTAAAAATAGTCATCCTGCCAGGCTAGGCCTGGGGTGAAATCTGCATAGCAGTCACCCCATCTGTCGGGGCATCAGTGCCCGGTATCTCAACATAATTGGCTCCACTGGAGCCCACCATCAAAGTATCCTGAAGCGATGCATGTCTTGCAGTCTCGAACATAGCACCCTCCAAATCATATAACTCCCCATACACTGCCTCTTTCCGCTCACCAAGCTACTCTTCATCCATCTTGGCCTCGAAATCAGCATCAGCGTCATCAGCTCTAGTCTCAACTCCGATTGTAGTGGCCGAATGCACATTAGAACAAGCTGAAATATATGTGCTCAAAATATCTGGGATCTTCATAGAGCCAAAGAACATGGAAAAATCAGTGGACTTCAGCTCGTGTACATCCTTACGGAGTCCAACAAGGTCGGCCTTTAAGCTCATCACCACATCAGCATCTCCATGTCCTTTCTCACACACCTCCACTCTCCTAGTAAGAGCATCAATCGTAGCTCTGGGGGGATTCAAAGCAGCAACAATGGCCCTCTCAATCATCTTATGAATAGCAGCCTCTAATCGGGAGGCACACACATCGGTAGATTAGGCTAAGTAGCATATCTTGTAAAGCATCACCCGGGTGATAGGAGGTCTGGCAGCAGAAGCATCAGAAGATCTAGCGGGCGGGAGTGCAACAGAAGTGCCGGTAGTATTAGAAGGAGTGGATCCAGAAGTACCTGAAGGCCCACTGTCCTGAGTAGGCAGGGTTGTCTGTGCTAGTAGCATATCATCATCAATCGCTGGGGATGTGTCCACCGAGGTTGCCCTCCTCTTGTCAGCCTCATCACTCACGTACTCAACCTCTATACGCCAGATGTCGATAGAAGATGTTTGTGTAACCTCTACATCGCACTGCTCATCTTTAGGCACAAGGGCCCGTCGGCAAAGATCGATGATCAAAGCGAGAAATGGAAGTGACATCTGGCACTGCTTGACCATCATGGCCATCTCCTACTCAATAATCAAACCCAAATTCAGCAACTTCCTGGCTATGATGGACCCAAGACAAGCCTTCTTCGGGTGGCGGAGAATGGACTCATTCTGTGATGGCATGATTGTGCTGCTGATGAACCCAAACCAATATTTGGCGGTAATGTTCAGGTCCTTCTTCTCGATAGGTGCACCTACGTTAATCCACCTCAGGGTGATGTCGGAGAGAAGGGGGGTCAGCCAACCTTTTAAGTCATCCAGAGTATGTGTCTGGATCATACTCTGGTAGTCATGCATAAAGTCGAAGGCTCGCTCAAATACAACATTTATGTCATCGTTGCGGCATTTTACCGTCTTGCCTCAGAACACAAAAAAATCCACTGGCTTGAAGGCACTAACCTTCTTTTTCCCCTGTGGCACCAAGTCGTCGTAGGCTGAGTAGAACTCCCGAACCCAATTAGGAATGTATAGGCCACAGGGTTTTGTGGAAACCTCGAATTTGTGGAATCTAATAATGTCCTACACTATTGTATGTATGTCCACCACACCATCGGTAGATAGTCTCTTCTCGTCTATTATGGTCCTCAATCGCTCAACCTATAGTCGATTGCGTGACTGGGGAGGAGGACCTTGCACATATGGTGCCTGCACTACTAGTTGTGCTGAAGGAGGCACTGGAGCTGAAGATGAGGGTGTAGGCGTCGGAGGCACTGTGATCCTAGACAGATAATTCATCGACTTGGAGCATAGCTCTTCTCTCCAGGCCTGTAATAACTGATCATCCTCAGGCTCAGAGATAGAGGCATGAGAGTCATGTGAGTCCCCTTTATTGTCTGATGTTGTGAGGTGTATCTCGTAGACCTCCTCACTGTCTGAGCTTTCCACTTTAGGTGGTACAACTACGGGATCCTTCTCCTTGCATTTACCCCCCCTTTGGAGGTAGTTTCTTGGCCTTTGCTTTGGAAGCAATTGCCTCCTCATTTATCACAACTCCACGTGCCTGCTTTTGGGGTGGCATGTCTCCACCGGTTACTTTGGGCCTAGCCATGTCTTCAAAACAACATGAAAAACGTTAGAATTTTTTAAAAAAAAAATTGTTGCAGGAAGACTCTCCGAACCGATCGGCGAGTAGCCGAACCAATTTGGCGAGCCAAGTTGGGCTTGCCAAAAGTTACAGCGCAAAAATTGCCAAAATTCAAAGCTGGTCGGCGATGTCCAGGGACTTTCGGCGGTTGGCCGACACCCATCGGTGAACTAGAAGTAGCTCACTAAAAGTTACAGAACAATTATGGGAAAAAGGGTGCAGAAAGGTGATCAAGAAGAAATTTTGGCAAGCTCAGGATTATCGCCGAAAGCTACAGAACAATAACTCATCATTTAGCAAAATTAAAGGTGATTCAGGGGACATTTAGCGAACTGTCAAACCCTTCTACGAGCTGGACCCTGCTTGCCAAATGTCCCAACGTGCCAGTTTTTCACCCTATTCCTCAAAATCAACCCCGCAACCCACGAAATCAAAATCAAAGACTCACATTATGAAATTAAAGCAAGGCCCATACTACCCATGCCTTCAGGGTTCTCAGACTTCCCCCGATTTCGCCTAAATTGGCCAATTAACGTCTTTTTCCCTTAAGAATGACGTCAACCTCTCTATCATTAGGCAAATTTCGACAATTAGCACAATCTGGGGTTACTTAGACTTCACCTCGCTAGACCCAACACATAACCAACGCAACCCAAAAAAAATCTACTAACAACACATGAATCAATCCTTTATGAGCAATTAGGCATGAATTCATTCAGTTATGGGCAATCAAACAACGCTTAAACTACACTTCCCAACAATTTCCAACAACAATTTATCACAAGCATTTGATTTCAACTACAAATTAAGTTCGGGGTTCGGAAAACCAACCTTTTATGCTGAAGTGTTTGTAAAGCTAGGTGGCAAATTAAATCCAAAGGTAATTCCGAGCAAAGATTCCAAGTAAAATGAAGATAAAAGCACGAAAATATGAAAGATCTAACATGTTTAGATTTAACATGTTTATATTCGATAATGTTTATAGCTATGAATAATTAGAATTGACTTTTATTTTTCTACTAATTTTCAAAACCACTCCCTGTGAGAACGATCCCAACCCTTGGTTGGGTTATTATACTATTGTACGATCGTAGACACTTGCATTGGAAGTTTTGTCTTGATTATGCAAACATCACTAATCCATTGCAATCTCAACACATACTAATTCAATCATAGGTAGGCTAGGTCATCTTCAACAACACAAATCATCTTTCAATCTCATTATGCTATATCATGAAATATCCTTTTGGTTGAAATCATGTAATTCAACATCTCAAGCAAATACCTTAATTTAGACCTCTCTTTTGAGTAGGCCTTGCATTAAACAATGAAAACCTAAATCTCTCTTCTGAGCAAACTCAAAATTCAAGGCTAATATATAATTATGAATCTAATTCTCCACTTCACAAATTATCTTTCGGGCAACCCACAAAGATCAGATGGTAAATCTGAACATGCACTCTCAAATAATAAATTCAAATATGAAAATTAGTTACATGAATAGAAGCATGAAATTAAATGCAAAAGAAATAGAATGAGAAATGAAAGACCCAAAGGAATTGTCTATTTCTAGCATAAAACTCCATTCTCTATTATCAATTACACCGATAATTCATGTAATATAAAGCATGGAAAAGAAGATAGGATAAGAAATTTTACTATTAAGAACAATATCTTCAATCCAAAGGATGAATTTTGAGGCAACTTGCCTTCAAAGTCTCAACCCAACACAACTAAAATTTTCCACTAAGAGATCTAAAATAATATTTTCTAAACTAAGCTACCAAATTCTTAATTCGATTCTGCCATCCTCTAACAATGTTTCTCCTCATCCCTTTGTGAAAATTTTGATCCAAAATTTGAGAGTCCAATTATGCCCCTGTCCAAACGTCCAGGCCACGCTAAAGTGCCTTGGAGTTAGCAAAAGCGGATGTCGCAAAAGCGAACATCATATCACTAAAGTGAACCCCACCTTTCGTTGACCCTTCGTAGAAGTAATCCATGCATGTTGCTTAAGCGATCTATTGACTTCAAGTTGACCTTCGCAGAAGCAAATTTTTTCTCACAGGTGCAAGATGAAAGATGGTTTTCTGCTAGTTTCAACTCCTTTTTTCCATTCTTTTCCATCAAGTTTATTCCAAGCAACAAATACCTAACATCAACAAAAGTCAATGAATATTTATTCTCTTTTTCTACCTGAGCGCCACAAAATCATAAGAAAAAAGGCTCAAATGAGTGAAAATTCCCTAATCATTATAAGATTTAGTTCGTAAATCATGAAAAGATCAATGCAGTACAGAAGTCAAGACATATGTATAAAATATAAGCAAAATAAGAATAACATATATTTTGTGGGGTGTTTTGGTTAACCGACATAGATCATGTGAGCTATAACATGGAATCAAGTGTCCTGCTCCCACACCGAAAAAAATTGTTCTACTTGCCATGGTAAGGACCATTTTTCTTAAGCTTAGGTTAATCTAATAGCTAATGTTAAAATTAGGACAACCCTACACGGGCATGTAGTTCAAGGACATTGAAAATTGCCAAAATACACTCGGTTCTAAGTAAATTCCCAACAGAAATCATCAAACATAATATCATATTCATATCTTATCATTTGAAAATGTTAGAATCTAGTAATACCAATTCAATCACAAGGACTGATAAATGATAAGAATAGCTCTCATTTTAAAATACTATGATTTCCTAACATAATAGATGTATAGAAGACACTTTAATCTAAAGCATCTAAATCATGATAATCCTATCTTAGTAAAATCGTACTTCAATTAGAAGTGGCTAAATCATGGAAATCTTTCATAGTAATAATACTTCAATCGGAATCAATCTAATTTAATAAAACATGAGATACTTTATTCGACAGTACTCTAGAATCATAGTCACTACAATTCCGCATGCATGCATAATTTTAAAACTTCAATTAATGATCATAAAATAGGCATATAGCATGAGTTCCTATGAAAAATCATGAAAAACATTTGAATCAAATCATCCATAAACAATCGAACCCATGAAGAATCATACAAAATCCTAGAATTTGGGTAAGATCTTAAAGTAGAATTTGAGAATTTATTGGGACTCAATGGATGGAAAGGGATCCATTGATTAACTTTGGACATACCTTGAGTAATCTAAGAATTGGAATTGTGGAACAGAACTTGGAGCTTGAAGAACCCTAGAACTTTCCTTGAGAACCTTGGAGAAAGTTTTATGAGAAAACCTTGAGAGATTTTGGGAGATTTTGAGTGAATGAGAGGGAATGGGAGAATTTTAAAGGTAAAATGAGATATATGAGTTAGATATATGGTAGAGACGACATAGTTAGGTGTTAAAGAGGTACAAAAAAATCCAAATAACCCTAAACTTAAATACTATCGGAAGCACCTATGAACCCCAAGTACGGTCCGTACAAGACCCTACAGACAGTCATAGTCAACCATAGAAAACATTACTAGAGACCCAACTTATGATCACAAATCACGAGTACCCTTCTATTGTACGTAAGTCAACATATGACCTGTAAGTCCACCCGTACAACCCAAGTCCATATTTTCATTTAAGTCCAAACATTTTTCCATGAGCCATGGTCTACGGTCTGTACGACCTTCTACAAATTATATACCTGACCATATAACATGGTGTACCAAAAATCACAATGTCTGGAATCATTCTACAATCCTCTCCTACAGCCTGTACCAAGGTGTACAGACCATCCTATTTGTCCGTAGGGACCTAAAATGTAACACATCAAATTTGAGAAAGGCTAGAAAGGGGTCAAACGAGCAAATTACAAGCCCAAGAGTGGACTATCGAATCCTCCACGAAGTCTTAGACGGGACGTGAAGGGGACCACAATCTATTAATAAGCTCATGGCAGGTTTCTAGAACCTGCCCCAGGCAGACTTCACCTTGACAGACGCCCAGATGACCCGTGGTGATGATGACGGGTCGTCAAAGGGGTTGTCAAGTGGCATAGATCAAAAGGGGTTTTCCCCTACTCACTGGTCAAGGACCAAAGGTGTCTAAACGACCCGTGAAGCACCACACGGACCGTGAAGTCGTCCGTGAAAGGGATTTATTAGACTTAGTGTTTAGGTTCAACTTCAAACAATCATATCTTTTAGCAAAAAAATGAATTAGGTGGCCCACGACAAATTAAATTAAAGATCTCTAAGTCCTTTTTTGCACGCCACCGAGTTAGCCTAATTCCAAGCTAGGAGTAAAAAGGTATGCCCGAAATAGTGATGGCCTGTCGGGCAAATTTCTTCACGACCCACTAGACGGGCCGTGGTGGTCTAGACGGGTTGTCTAGGCCTTCCAGTGAGCAAATTTGGAAGTTTTAAGTCAGGGGTTATTAGGTCTTTTCCAAATTATTTTAACTCAATACTACGTCGTTTTGCCTTCTACCCAAAGCCCTATATAATGATTTTAAACCCCCAAATCACCCAAACTCAAATTATTCTCGTAAATTTGAAAAGGTTGATCAAGCTCCTCCTCTCAAATATTTTTCTCTCAAAGGAAGAAGAAGAAGTCAAGTTAGGATTTCAAGATCAAGCCTCCAATTCACCAAATTTCTTAAGGGGTTTGTGCTCCAAGGTATGATAGTGTTCACCTATGGATATCTTTCCTCCTTAGGGTTCCTAAATAATCCAATTTACAAGTTAGAAATCTCCAATTTAAGTTAGGGTTTTCTTCCATGTCATGGGTTCATTTCAATGTTAATCCAATTGATTGTTTTATGACTTTTTATGCATGAATTGAAGTAATTGCATGTTTTTAAGTTAATTTTCCATGAACCCATGCATAACCCATGATTTTTATTAAAAACCATGAAAGATGAATTTATGAAGATATGCATGTCCTTTTAATGAGATTGATGTAAATGAAGTTGAGGATGCATCGACTTTGAAAACATGATGAACCTTATAAATTATTGAAAAGAATGCATGTTTATGAAAGTATGTATATGAATCAAGAAATCTTATAGATGAATATATATATATATGTTCTATGAAGCATGGCCACATGACATGAATGATATCTAGACTTGCCTTCAATGCTTTTCGGGCAATTTTTCTAAATTAGGTCTTGATTAGTATGGTATATCGATATGCCATCAATGATTATAAATCACGATTTAAAAACTATTTCCATCAGTAGTAGGACATTTCTAGCATGAAGTGAATGACTATTGGCCTTAAAAGCTATTATGAAAAGATCATGGATGGTGAAAGGTTTTCTCATGCATGGTCGAAGAAGCTATCCTATGATAAAACAAGCAGAGAATATCCATGTATCCTAATGATATGATGAGTTAAGATTAATAACTATTTCATGGAATTTATGCTTAGCACCGTGTGAATATTGAGATGGAAGCTCTCCCGTAGCTAGAGACCAGGTTTCAATAGCAATCTCCTTATCCCATACATATGTGCCCCCACAGGATTATTGTCTTCAATAAACTTTAGCTAGTGGATCCACATAAGCTAGAAGTTCATGGCCTTATCTTGGCAAGTAGGACACCTCTTTTCGGTGAGGGGTAGACACCATATTACATGTTATAGCTAACATGATCTCTATGTCGGTTAAAGCTAAATCTCCCATAATAGTAATGAACTAAGGTTACTTCAAGAAGTATTTCACATGTGTTCAAAGATGATTTTACTTGCATTGAACATGATTACAATTTATGTTTTCTAACCCTCTTATCTTATGTTTTAGCTTGGTCTTTGCATATCACGAAAAGTCCTTTTAGCATGATTACATAACTTTTATGCATTTCTATCATACTTGATACATTTTTGTACTAATGCATACTCTTGCACATTATATCACTAATGTAGGGTCCGATGCTCCTATTCCACATCTTCGTGGCTATGGATCACTTAGTAGATATTGAAGATTGATGAGTCCTCATGTTTCGAGGACTGAACCTTTATTGCTTATTGTCTTTATATTCTTAGAGATTGTATGAGATGAACGGGTTACGTTCTGATCACTCTTGATGTAATAGATAGCTTTTGACACTATGTAGACTTCCGCTTCATTTTGACAAACTCTTTTATGATATACATATCACTTAAACTCATTAGATTTTATTATCTTGTTTATGTATGCTAAGTTGCTTGTGCAGGGCCTCTCGGGGTCCTATACGCCATGTTACATCTAGGGACTACTTAGGGTCGTGACAAACTTGGTATTCAGAGCAAAAGATTTAAAAGATCCTAGGATGTATCATAAGCCACATCGAGTAGAGTCTTGTTCATGAGTGTGCGCGCCATATTTCTGAATAAGAAGTTATATGATGATTAGGAAACTCCACTTCTTTCATTAATCTAAAGTCGTGGGATAGAGTGTAATTCTAGATATCCTTCTCTCCTAACCCCTGTTTATGATTTTCATAATATGCCTCCACGAAGGAATCCCGTGAGAAGAAATGTTCATGAAAATGTGAGACAAGGGGTTCCCCAAGGGCTGGTCGATCAAGTGACTAATGATGAGTTTCAAGCCGCATTTCATTTATTTGCCCAAGCTATGACGGCTCAAGAAAATAGGGAGGTTATGTCTCCCGTGAACACAAATGTGGGTACGGCGGCAACTAGAGTGAGAGACTTTAAAAGGATGAATCCTCCAGAATTTCAAGGGTGTAAAGTCGAGAAAGATCCTCAAGAGTTCAATAATGTGGTGTATAAGGTGTTGAATATCATGGGAGTGATGCCGGTGGAAAATGGAATTAGTCGCTTATCAACTTAATGGTGTTGCTCAAATTTGGGTCAACCAATGGAAGGAAGAGAGGGCGGTAGATGAGGGTCCTCTTGATTGGGATAAATGTTAAGGTTGCTTTTCATGATAGGTTATTTTCCCTTGAGATGAGGGAGGCAAAGGTACTTGAGTTCATTAACCTTCGTCAAAGGGATATGAATGTGAAGGAGTATGCTTTGAAATTAACGCAACTGTCTAAATATGCTCCAACTATGGTTCCCGATCTAAGGGCAAGGATAAGTAAATTTGTGTCAGGTGCTTCCGACTTAGTGGTCAAAGAATACCTAACCGCCATGCTTGCTAAGGAAATGGATGTCTCCTGGTTGATAGTCCATGCACAACAAATAGAAGAGGATAAGATTAAGGAGAAAACTAGGGATTCAATTAAGGCAAGAAAGGATGATGGTGATTTCTCACATTCAAGGTCCGATGGAGGTAATTGTTCTCAAGGTAAAGGTACTAGTGAGAAAATATGGCCCGAGTGTCGGAAGTGTGGGATAAGACATAAGGGTGAGTGTCTAGCTAGTTCAAATACATGTTTTGGTTGTGGAAAAATGGATCATAAGATAAGGGATTGTCCTTCGGTTTCTAGAAATAAAGGAGATAATCATCGACGGGATAAACCCTATCCTTCCTCAGGTCTTAATGGTGGTCGAAAACAAGATAGATTTTATCATCTTTAGACTCGACAAGATCATTAGGGTTCCCCGAATGAGGTAATTAGTAACTTATGGTCTTATAGTTGTGGTTTTGCATTGCTTGATAATGAGTGTTTCATTGGATATGGTAAGACCCATGTATGGTGATTGTGTTTGGAGTAGTTCTTGAAATCTTTGTGGAAACTTCTCAAGTGTCTACTTGTATCAATGGTTCTGTGGTGGTTAAGACTTTGGTTTTATTCTTGGGTTGAGGGAGATGGATTTGAAAATACTAGTGGGGTTTGCTCCCAAGAGGAGATAGTGTACTTCATGGTTGGTACGAGAGTAGAACCATGTTGATTTTGGAAGAGTTCCTTGTTATGGTTTGGTGTGTGAAAAATTCGAAGGCGATGAGATATATTAGTATCCCTATATTTTTCCTTCTATTTTTGAGTCTAGCTTGAGGCCTTAGCCCTCATGGTTCACTTTTTAAGAGTCGTGTATCTTAGTCATCCTCATGTTTCCTCATGCATGCCTGCTCATGAAAAAATTGATTTTCAAAAATATGATTTAGTTTAATTGATTGTTTCATGTTTATATGCATTTGAGTATGAGTTAAATATAAACCATATGGAAAAGATGTTTTGAACATGTTCTTGCTTGGAGTTGAGGTTCCTCCTTGGTTACATGTGTCACGACCCAGGGGTATACCCTAGAAGTAACACGGCATACTTGATCCCGAAGGGGTCTCATACAAGTCCTTACCATATCATGAACATAAGATAATAGAAAATATGGAAAATTTAAAACTTTTTACAATCGAAGCCATTTTCATAAAAGCAAGCGGAAGTTTTTCTATACCTTTGTGTCAAACCATCTAATACAACTATAGAATAAAACTCTTGGGACACAGCCCATATAATAGTCTCAAAAACATGAAATAAAAACATAAAGTAAATGGTGGATTTTGTCCTCGAAGTTATGAGGACTCACCAAGATCTTTAACTCCTTAGCTCCTTAGGAAACCTAGCTTCAATATAGCACTCAAGTCTCCAAACCCTACATTTGATTAGAATGTAGGCAAAGTATGCATTAGTACAAAATGTACTAAATATGTTAGCTAGCAGAAACATAAGACCATAAGACAAGTGTTAGTCAATATAAGACATAATCCAAAATCATATGATATACTTTATGAAAAATAACTCATAAGGATAAGATACAATATCACAATCATAATAAGTAAAGTCTCCAACATAAGAATCATATACGCATTACTTGAAAATTAGTCATCTATACCATAATAGGACTACTTTCAAGTAACCTCAAGGCATACTTTGTGCAATGCATGAATAGCATCCCATAATACCATCCAAGCTAATCACCCTTTTTTGGTCATCTTAACCATAGCCTATGTACATGGTCAAATCTTAAGCTTTTCTACCATAAGGGCATCATACTCCTAATTAACTTCAAAGCACACTTGTGCAATGCATGAAAGGTATCCCATAATATCCTCCACACTAAGAATAACCTTAAGGTCATCCTAGTCATATTTAACCTCCTTTGGTCTCATTATAAGCTTACCTCATGTAGACAAGGGAACTATCACCTTTAGTCAATCACATCTTGGAAGGCAACTATAGCAACAATCCATCAAGCATAACTCATGTAAGACAACACTCATTAGGCAACCTTTAGTCATACTTGTACAATGCATGAATGGCATCCCATACTACCATTCATACTAAGTACTTCTTTAGGTCATCATACTCATGTTCTTTAATTAGAGATTAGCCCCTTTTGAAAGCATAGTAACACTAGGAGACATTTTACTAAGTCTATCGTAGTTCCTCATTATTTTGAACCCTAAGAGATACTATACTAGGTACATCTTAGTTCATCAAGTTTTAACTCTAGGAGATGCTACATTAAGCATAATCTTAGTTTATTTAGGTCCTAATTCTAATGCTTCTTAGGTTGGAAACTAGTTCCTCTCTTTAGACCTTAGAACACTATGAGATACTACCTTCAGCACATCTAAGTTCATTATTAGGTTGAACCCTACGGGATACTTCTGTTAGCATGTCTAGGTTCATTATTAACATGGACCCTATGAGATACTACCTTAAGTATGTCTAAATCCATTTATACTCTTGAACACTATGAGGTACATCACTGAGCCTATCTTAGTTCATCATTACTTCGAACCCTAGGATATACTACATTAAGTACATCTTAGTTCATCAAGCTTGAACTCTTGTAGATGCTACATTAAATTATAATCTTAGTTCACTAAGGTTGAACCCTAGGAGATGCTTATTCAAGCACAATCTTAGTTCCTTAAGTTTTATCTCTAGGAGATGCTCCTTCAAGCATAATCTTAGACCATTACTTGTATTGGACTCTAGGAGATGCTAAATTATGCATAATCTTGGCCCATGAGGTTTGAACTATAGGAGATGCTACATTGAGCACAATCTTAGTTCAGTACTAAACTTGGTTAATTGGGATGTAGACTTAACCGACATGTGAACATATTATCTATCACATGATCTCTCAAGGTGTTACCCACACCATCAAGGGTTGGTCCACTTGCCTAAGGTAGAACTAATTTTTTCTCTTAGTTGGATCCACTAGCTAACTTTCCTATGGGGCACGTAGTTATGGGATATAGAGATTGCTCCTAGAAACCAAAAACTCCTCTAGGTGATGGCTTCCATCTTTTGAGACACACTTTGGGAAATCCAGACTCTTCCAGGTGAGAGATCCCATATTGGAAGCCCAAACTCAACTAGGTGGGAACCTCCATAGAATCTCAAACTCAACTAGGTGGGAACTTCCATCTCATTTCAATATCCACTTGGTGGTAGCCTTAATCCCATAAGATAATCATTAAGTCTCTACTTTGACCCAAGTTTATGGAAAGATGTTCTTAACAACCAATCAATGCTAATATCTCTTTTAGACAATGTTTGGGCAACTATCACCATCCATGACCTAGGTATGAAGGCTCTATAGCCTTAGGTTCAATTAGGTAAGAGAAGCCCTTCAACCCTAGAACCATTAATATGTGAGAAGTATTTCATGTTAATTTCATCTTCCTGCCTAACATCATGTCTAGAATTCTACATTATACAAGGATATCATCATGACTTAAGTGATTCTATCACTTCCTACCATCTATGATTCATAAGGTGAATTAGTTAGGTAAAGATATGTCATCACAATTCTATTCATTTGCCTTATATTCACATGTAGATTTTACCCTCAATGCCTTAGCATCTATAGTTAATCGTATTAGCTTCACTCTAAAGCCCTAGTGATCAACATTCACAACTATGAGTCTTCATTCTCAATAACTCTACATCATAGAAACATATTATAAACCTAGATTACAAGGCATTCAATCACATTCTTCATTACTAGGTGATTCTTGCCACAATTCATCCTAAAGGTTCAACTTCAACTTTACAAGTCAAGATCCATCATGTATTATAGAGTCTAGTTCAATTCATGTCTAGGTATTCCTAATCTTGAAAAATTACTACACATGACATTGATTTAAGATGATCACCTATGAACCTTCAATTTCACCCCTCATGGCATAAACCCACAAAATATGAAATTGATCAATTAGACTAGGGTTTACCATGGAAATCACATAAATTCATCATAATATCATAATTTAATGCTAATACAATCATAATTAGGTATTATCCACTAGATTGGAATCATACCTAAACCCTACCCACAATGTAGAAGGAAACCCTAGCTAGAATTGGGTTTTTGACTTCACAAATTGGCGGAAAACCTAAGGGCCTCTATGGGTGGAAGAACCCATAGATTATTAAGCTAACATACCTTGATTCAAATTCCTAACCAAGCTTGCATCAATGGGGGGAAATCTTCCCTAACTTCCTTTCTCCTCTTCTTCTTCTTCTTCACTTCTAGAGATAGAATTTGGGTGCTTTGAAGAGTGAGTTATATCATTTAGTTTAGGGGTCTATTAGGTATATATAGGCGGTTTAATAACTCACTAGACGACCTCCCTTAACCCCTAACTAACCAATAATTAATTCCCTAAGCCCCTAACTAAAAACAAAAACTTAAAATCTGCCATGACCTACGAAACCCCCACCCATTGACCGTGGGTGGGTTCACGGTTCGTGTTGGCAGGTCGTAGGTGGAGAAATGTGGCTCAAAGTTGCAGGCCAACTCAGGCCTTGACCCACGATCCCAACCCATGGGGCGTGGACCCACCTACTGCCAGTAGGTGGCAAGCGTAGGTCACTTAAATTTGGCAGTTTTGGGGGCTGCTTTGGGGTCCTCCTCAAGGACCCCTTTTGTTGGTCCTTGGGGGGTCGTACCTCGACGTTTAGCCCCTAAAACCTCCATTCTAAGTACGGGAATCATTTTTGTGATTTTTAATCCTCATACCACACTCTAAAACTCTTACGAAAATCTCTAGAACTCTCTAGTTCAACTTACCAGTTTCCGGGGTATAATAATATCTCCTCCTTGGGATCATTCGTCCTCGAATAACGATTCTAAACACTTCTTAAAGTCACAAATCTAGACTAGCAGCCCATCATGCATGCAACATATCTAAATGCACACAACCAAGCAAGAAAACTTCATTTCCAAACTAAACATATTCAATGCAACACAAGGGAGTAGGAACTACATCTACCAACCCAAAATGCATGAAATTCTTTATTTACTCATTCTCAAGGAGGAACTAACATCTCCTAACTAAAACATGATCAATATACACTCATGGAGCCTAAATTCAACTTACTCTCAAAAAACATTTATTCAAGGATGAATCTTTCAATTCAAAACTAAGGCATGCTCATTAACTCATCTCATTAAGTCTAGATGTAATTTGACTCAAATGCACTACAACATGAGGAAAACAATGCATATAAGTCATTTCTAACAAGACCTAAGAATTTTCATGAACGTGCATATTAGGAAATTATGGCAACACATAAACATGCAATAACCCTACTATATAGGCACACTCTCTCCCCCTTGGGAGTAAGCCTACACAAACTCTTCTAAACATCATTCATAATAAAGACAACTTCAAAGTCTAGCCTATCAAGCCACAAAAGACCAAACAATACCGGAATCAAATAAATCTTGAAAACATACCGGTAGCCACATAAGAAGTTCACTCTTGATCACCACTAGTTTGGAAAACTTAGAACCTATTCTTGGCATTGGGATCCGGGGTCCTAAGAGAAGCTTGCTTGGCCTCTCTCCCTATAGCCCTAAGGATTGGACAATATCTCTTCTTGTGACCCTCATCACCACAACCATAACACCCCTCCTTTCCGGATAGACACTCACCATAATGCTTTCCTCCACACTTGGAGCAAGTAGGCTTAAGCAACACGGATTCACTATTACTCCCTCTTTGGGGCTTAGGTTTAGCCATCCTCTCTTGGTTGGAAAGTTTTTGTTGGGTCCTAGGTTGACCATATCCATCGTATCTAGCATCGAAGAAATCCCCATCATCGGTCCTAGCCCTTTTTACCTCTCTATTCTTATCTTGAAGTTTTTCCTCCTCCATTTGTTGGGCATACACCATAAGGCGGGATATATCCATGTTATTATGAAGCATTGTCGAACGGCATTCTTTCCTTACCAATCTAGACACGCTTCACAAACCTCTTCATCTCATCCCTAGAATCCGCCACCAAAGACGGAGCATACTTGGACAACTTAGTGAATTTTAGAGAATATTCTTGAACACTCATACCTCCTTGATGAAGGTTGATAAATAATTCTACCTTAACTTCACTCATCTCTCGAGGAAATAACCTATCAAGAAATGCTTTCTTGAACCCCTCCCATTATGTGGGACCCTTCTCTACCAGCCTATTCCTCTTCCATTGAGTATTCCATATTTGGGCCACATCCTTCAATTGGTAAGCGTCTAGCTCCTCTTTCTCTATAGAAGTCACCCCCATGGCATATATTATCTTGTAAACCTCTTCCACCAAGTCTTGAGGATGTTCACCTACTTTGGAACCAAAGAACATTGGTGGGTTCATTCTTGTGAAATCTCTCAACCTTGAAGCCACGGTGCTCACATTAGGGTTCTCATGAGTTCTAGTATCCCTGTTGACTTGAGCCGTCATAGCTTGGGCTTGAGTTTTCACGGCTTGAGCTTTAGCCGTCATGGCTTAAGTCAATGTTTGGAGAGCCGACCTTATTTCCACATTTTTCATAGCCTCCTCATCATTAGGAGCTTGAGGAATTTGAGGACCTTGGGGAGGAACCTCTTGCTCCTCATTGCCTTTCTCACCTCTCATAGCATTTGCCCTTCTATTAGCCATACCCTGAAAATAATAGGCACGGATTAGAAGAAGGGCCTACTAAATCCAAACTCTATGGCATTACTTAGAGAATGCAGAAGTGATATTTCCTAAACATCCAATAGTCTCCTATTCATAAATGTGGCGCGCTTCACATTTATGAACAAGACTCTACTAGACGTGGTTTGAGAGAATCCTAGAGTCATTCAAAACCTTGTGCTCTGATACCAAGTTTGTCATGACCCAGGGGTATACCCTAGAAGTAACACAGCGTACTTGACCCCGAAGGGGTCTCATACAAGCCCTTAGCGTATCATAAACATAGGATAATAGAAAATACGGAAAATTTAAAACATTATACAATCGAAGCCATTTTCATAAAAGCAAGAGGAAGTCTTTCTATACCTTTGTCTCAAACCATCTAATACAACTTTAGAATAAAACTCTTGGGACACAGCCCATACATTAGTCTCAAAAACATGAAATAAAGACATAAAGGAAATGGTGGATTTTGTCCTCGAAGCTATGAGGACTAACCAAGATCTTCAACTCCTTAGCTCCTTAGGAAACCTAGCTTCAAGATAGCACTCAAGTCTCCAAACCCTATATTTGATTAGAATGTAGGCAAAGTATGCGTTAGTACAAAATGTACTAAATATGTTAGCTAGCATAAACATAAGAGCATAAGACAAGGGTTAGTCAATATAAGACATAATCCAAAATCATATGAAATATTCAGGAAACATAAATCATAACCATAAGAGACAATATCATAATCATAATAAGTAAAGTCTCCAACATAAGCATCATCTAAGCATTACTTGACTCTTAGTCATCTATACCATAATAGGACTACTTTCAAGTAACCTCAAGGCATACTTTGTGCAATGCATGAATAGCATCCCATAATACCATCCAAGCTAATCACCCCTTTTTGGTCATCTTAAACATAGCCTATATACATGGTCGAATCTTAAGCTTTTCTACCATAAGGGCACCATACTCCTAATTAACTTCAAAGCACACTTGTGCAATGCATGAAAGGTATCCCATAATATCCTCCACACTAAGAATAACCTTGAGGTCATCCTAGTCATATTTAACCTCCTTTGGTCTCATTATAAGCTTACCTCATGTAGACAAGGGAACTATCACCTTTAGTCAATCACATCTTGGAAGGCAACTATAGCAACAATCCATCAAGCATAACTCATGTAAGACAACACTCATTAGGCAACCTTTAGTCATACTTGTACAATGCATGAATTTCATCCCATAATACCATTCATACTAAGTACTTCTTTAGGTCATCATACTCATGTTCCTTAATTAGAGGTTAGCCCCTTTTGAAAGCATAGGAACACTAGGAGAAATTTTACTAATTCTATCTTAGTTCCTCATTGTTTTGAACCCCATGAGATACTATACAAGGTACACTTAGTTCATCAAGTTTGAACTCTAGGAGATGCTACATTAAGCATAATCTTAGTTCATTTAGGTCCTCATTCTAATGCTTCTTGGGTTGGAAACTAGTTCCTCAAAAGGATCGTCAAGTGGCCTAGATCAAAAGGGGCTCTCCCCTAGTCACTTGTCAAGGACAACGGGCGTCTAAACGGCCCGTAAAGTCGTCTGTGAAGGGGGTTTATCAAACTTAGAGTTTAGGGTCAACTTCAAACGATCATAAATTTTAGCACAAAATGAATTAGGTTGTGTATGACCTACCAAATTAAATATATTTGAGTCCTCTTTCCAGAGCCAGCGAGTTTACCTAATTCCAAGCTCGGAGTAAAGATTTATGCCTGAATTAGTGAAGCACTGTTGGGCATAGTTTCTTCATGACCCGCTAGACGGGCCGTAATGGTCTAGACGGGCTTTTTATGCCTACCAATGAGCAGATTCGGCATTTTTAAGTCAGGGGTTATTAGGTATTTTCCCAATTATTTTAACTCAATACTACGTCGTTTTGCCTTCTACCCAAAGCCCTATATAATGATTTCAAACCCCAAACTCAATTCATTCTCTTAAAGTTCCAAAAGTTGATCAAGCTCCTTCTCTCAAATATTTCTCGCTCTAAGGAAGAAGAAGTCAAATTAGGGTTTCAAGATCAAGCCTCTAATTCACACAATTGCTTAAGGGATTTGAACTCCAAGGTATGATAGTGTTCACCTATGGGTCTCTTTCCCCCTTAGAGTTCCTAAATTCTCCAATTTACAAGTTAGAAATCTCCAATTTAAGTTAGGCTTTTGTCCCATGTCATGGGTTCCTTTCGGTGTTGATCCAATTGATTGTTTTATGACTTTTATGCATGAATTGAAGTAATTGTACTTTTTTAAGTTGATTTCCCATGAACCCATGCATAACCCATGATTTTGATTAGAAAACATGAAAGATGAATTTATGAAGATATATATATCCTTTTGATGAGATTGATGTAAATGAAGTTGAGGATGCATTGACTTTGAAAACATGATGAAGCTTATAAATTATTGAAAAGAGTGTATGTTTATGACTCAAGCAAGTTTATATATGAATATATCTATATGTTCCATGAAGCTTGGTCACATGACATGAATGACATCTAAACTTGTCCTCAATGCTTCTAGGGCTATTTTCCTAAATTAGATCTTGATTAGTATGGTATCCGGATATACCATCACTGATTATAGATCCTGATTTCAAAATAATTTCCATTGGTAGTAGGGCATTTCTAGCATGAAGTGAATGACTATAAGCCTTAAAAGCTATTATGAACATATCATGGATGGTGAAAGGATTTCTCACGCATGGTCTAAGGAGCTATCATATGATAAGACAAGCGGAAAATACCCATGTCTCTTAATGATAAGATGAGTTAAGATTAATAACTATTCTGTGGGATTTATGCTTAGCACCGAGAGGATACTTAGATGGATGTAGACGACTTCTCAAGATTCACATGATTTATCTTTCTATCTCATAAAAATGAAGCTTTTGTTAACTTTGAAGTATTTTGTAGAAAGTTTCAAAGAGAAGCAGGATACTTTATTTCTACAATTCATAGCGATCGTGGTGGAGAATTCGAAAAAAAAGTGCTTTGAAGAATTCTGTAATAAAAATGGGTACATTCAAAATTTCTCATCTCATAGATCTCCCCTGCAAAATAGTGTAGTAGAAAGGAAAAATTGTTCGTTACAGGACACAGCCAGAACTGTGTTGCTTGATCGCTGCCTTCCTTATCACTTCTGGGCTAAAGCGGTAAGTATTATATGTCATATTTTGAACATATGTCTTATCAAGCCCATGCTGAAGAAAACGCTATATGAACTATAGAGAAGTAAGAAACCTAATATTAACTATTTTCATTCCTTCTGATGCAAATGCCCATTCATAACAATGGTAAGACAAATATTGGTAAGTTCGATCTAATGAGTGATGAAGGTATATTCTTGGGATATGCACCTGTCAATCGTGCCTTCCGAGTTTTCAATAAAAGAACCTTAAGCGTGGAAGAATATGTTCATGTTTTTTTATGACACTAACGCAAGAATGCTGGAAGTTGAAACTATTGATGATGAAACTACCCCCACAATAAATACTGAAAGCTACACTGATGCCTCTTTTCACTACAACAGAAGAGTCATCTATCCCAGAACCAAAGTTGACTATCCCAGTAGACAAGATTGTCATTCCCAGGGATGGAGATATAATGCTAGCTATCCAAATGACTTCATCATGGGAAAACCAAATGATTCATTGCAGACCATAGCTTCATTGAAAAAACAAACCTATGTGGCACTCGTCTCTTAGATTGAACCCAAATGTATAAATGAGGCAATGGACGATGAATCCTAGAAGCGAGCAATGAAGGAAGAACTTGATCAATTCGAAAGAAACCAAGTATGGACTATTACTGAAAGGCCGAAAAACGGTTCAGTAATTGGAACTAATGGGTCTTTCAAAATAAGATAAAATGAAGATGGAAAGGTCATCCGTAAAAAAAGCAAGATTAGTAGCTCAAGGTTACTCCCAACAGGAAAGTATTGATTACGATGAAAATTTTGCTCCGATAGCCTGGTTAGAATCTATTCAATTCTTCTAGTGTATGAATCTTTTAAGCGCTTCAAACTTTTTCAAATGGATGTGAAAAGTGCCTTCTTAAATGGTTTTATCAAAGAAGAAGTTTTTGTTAAACAACCTCCTAGCTTGAAAAATTCTTCGCGTCCTGATTATGTTTACAAACTCTCCAAAGAACTTTAAGGTCTCAAACAAGCCAACCAAGGCTTGGTATAAGAGATTAAGCAAGTTTTTACTTAATAACAATTTTCAAAGAGCGAAAATTGACACAGCTCTTTTCATACAAAGATCTGGGTCATTTATTCACATAGTTCAAATTTATGTTGATGATATTATTTTTAGAAGTTCTAACCCCCTCTCTTTGTGAGAGTTTTGCTAATCTTATGAAGGGAGAATTCGAAATGAGTCTAATGGGAGTGCTCACTTTCTTTCTCGGATTACAAATTAAGCAATCAACAAGAGGAACCTTTATCACTCAAACCAAATACACAAAGGAACTCATAAAGAAGTTTTTATTAGAAAAAGGAAAAACTTTCGGAACTCCTATGAGTCCATCCACCTGCCTTGAATCATATGTACCATGAAAATATGTGGATGAAAAAATGTATCGGGGGATGGTTGGATCTCTACTTATTTAACTGACCGTACATCATGTATAGTGTGTGCAAATGTGCACGCTTTCAATCTGCTCCAAAAGAGTCACATCTCACTGCAGTAAAATGAATCATTCTCCATATAATTGGAACTACAGATTTTTGATTATGGTATTCTAACTCCTCTCACTTTGATTTAATTGGATACTCAGATGTTGATTTTTTTTGTGACAAAAATGATCGAAAAACCACCAATGGAACTTGCCGAATTCTGGGTCAATCCCTGATCTCTTGGTAGAGTAAGAAGCAAACTTCGGCCGCTTTATCTACTACAGAATTTAAATATCTATCAGTTGGAAGTTGTGGTTCTCAATTACTATGGATGATGGATCAATTACTTGACTATGATCTTTCGTATGAATTTGTTCCAATTTTTTGCGATAATACTAGTTATATTAGTTTATCTAAATATATTGTGCATCACTCTAGGGCTAAGCATATTGATATCAAGCATAATTTTATTCGAGATCATGTGGAAATGGTGATTCTACTTTAGAATTTGTCGATTATGAAAATTAATTAGCTGACATTTTTACAAAACCTATGTTTCAAGAAAGATTTTGTTTCCTTCGTAATTGTCTCGGTATTACTTCTTTTAATCAATATCATTTATTTGCCTTATTTATGTAATATTATTCCTTTTCGTGTTGTTTTAATTATAACCTCTTAGACTTCTGTATTAATCATTATTACTCTACTTTATCCTTCCCTCTTCTCCATGAACCCTTCTTTTCCTCCTTGTCACTTCTTTCCTTTCAGGTCTCTTTCTCTTCTTTTCAAACCCTTTTCCTTCTTATCTACTCTATTTATTTGCTTCCTCTCTCATTCTTCTTCTATCAAAACATGCCTAGAACTTGTTGCATGGCTTCTCTAAAGAACTCTAATCTTAACTCTTCGAGTTCCTTCGAGGTGAGCGTTCTGTATTCTTCCTATTCCTCTGATATTTCCTTAGTCTCTCCCTCCCCTTCTTCCAAAAGTAGAGATTCATCTGTCAAAAAGAAGGATCAGAAGAAACCTTGATCGAGCGCATATGGATCTCTTTCTCTAGAAGACATGCAAAGGTTTTGGGGAGTTGAATAGAAGAACATGTATGATAGCTTCAAGTCTCAACCCATTGTTCCTGGCAGGGTGAAAAATCTAAGTCAGTTAAGGAATTCTCACTATTCGGTAAGTTCATTTCTCAAAGCTCAAAAACTATCTATGTTGTTTAGTATTTGTGGTCTTGATTTCTTTCAAGAGGTTGTTCGTTTGTTCTACGCAAATCTTTGTGTCTCTAAAGACAATGGTGAGTTAGAAGCTCTTGTAATGGGTAGTCATATTATTGTTAATGATCTTTTGTTCGAGGATGTTTTCGGCACTAAATTCTCTGGTGTAATTTCTTACATGAATGGCATATGGCTTGATGATTTTGAGGTATCTCTAGAAGGTGCTAAGATAGCCGTGGCTTAACCCGGTGCTGACTTATCTGATTTAAGACCCTTATTTGTGAATCGAGCATCGTATTCTTGTGCATATCATTGTCACTACTCTTATTCCCACGAAAGGTTTTCTGAGTAGTATCTCTACTCGAGATATGTTTGTACTATACTGCTTGCTAAAGAAATACCGCATTAACTTAGCGGTTTGGTTCAATGAGTATATCCTGGAATGTTATGAAGTCTCTAATGCATATGCAAGTATACCATATGGACTGATCATCTCACGAATTCTAGTGGATCGTCAGGTAGACCTCTCTATGTTCAACCCTGTTGAGATTAATGCTACTTATGTTTCCCTTACTTTCTCGAGTATGGGTTATGTACATTTAGGTAACAAATGGGTCAAAAAGGACTCTGTCAAAGCCAAGGTTGAAACTATCAAACCAACTAAGATCTGCGCAGAGTTAGTTGATCTCCTGCTATAGGATACTGATGAACTCAAAACTCGCATTCTTGCTACGAAACATGGACCGGAGACACTTTAAGGTGTTGTGAAAAGGTCTTCCGCCTTCAGAAGAACACCATGTGGTTAAGTTGCGTATTGCAATGACTGGTATAAAGCAAGAAGGTATCTCTTTTGTCAACAAGTTAATCAAGCAAGTTGACTCTCTCAAGAGTGGAGTTGGGTCCTCCAACACTGATCTTGCCATCTCTGTCCAGACATCCTTCTCCAGACTTTCTAAAAATGTGGAATGATCCTACAATTCCATCTATGAGAAGGTTATCAACACCCTCAAATATTTTTTGGGTGATCACTAGATCCTCTTCCTTTGTGTGTATCTTTTTGCTACTCTAGAACAATCTTTCTATAGGGTCTGTCCCTATCTTTGTTTTTTAACGCAAAAAAGGAAAGAAATGATTTGTAATCACTGAAGTAACACAAGGAAGGAGATTCATAATTCAAGGGATATATAATCAATTCAAGACAACCACAATCCTAGCGTCTGAATAGGATAAATTAAATCTAGATCTAGACGAAATCTGCAGTCAAACAAATTGACCAAGTATTAAGATTACAAGAAGATCTTCACTTCACTTGAACTTGTATTATTTTCTTCTATTCTCTTTCATAGAAGCTTTGTATTCTCGTGAGCATACAATTGAAAAGAGAAAGAAAGATCTGAGTGTAGGTTATACAAGTAGAGGTTGTGTCAAGGTAGAAGATATGATTTGTATATCAAATAGGTTTCTTAGTCCAAATACTTTGTACTGCCCAAGTTCACATCAAGCTCTTAAGGAAACCCTTGAAACCCAAGGGGACTTGAAGTAGGCAATACACCGGTGTTTCGAACCGATGTAAAACTCTCTAAGTCAATTACATTTCGCTTTTACTCTTACCTTTTACTGTTATACTAATCTGCAGATGAGTCGACTATCCAATACAGGGAACCAACTAAAGGAATTTTTTATTCACCCCCTCCCCACTCTTAACTTTCAATTTGAAGTTAAAATCTCGGGATGAGAAAGTTAAGATACTTCAAATAGAAATATGGAGTAGAAAATTAGTACTTTCACCGATAATTTTTATTTGTTCGTTATATCAAAAAGAAATATTTAATTTTACTTATTTAATTTTAAAAATAAGATATAATATATTAATTATAATTTTTGATGTATTCTTATTATTACTTATATTTATTTTTCAATACATTTCTATTGAAATTTACTTTTAGTTACTGCAATAATTTTTAGTATAATAAGTTGTTTTGTTTTAGAATGTATTTGAATTTTAAATATCTATTAGGTTGTTTCAGTTTGTTGAGATATTTTAAAAAATTTAATTATGTAAATCTTTTATTGTAATTTTATGATTTAAAACCCTCTTATACTTTTAAAAAAAGTATTGAAAAACACTTTCAATCAATATTTTCAACTATATTTTGCTTCTTTATCTTTTTAAAAAGACTCGATAATTATATCATAGACTCATTGATCTTACGGGATCAGTGAATTCTTATAAAGAATTGTTTTTAATCCATTTTTAACCCACACTTATCTTCAATGCACAGAGCTATTTTACATCAATATCGGCTTTTAATCCATATCAATTTCAACTTATTTTTTAGCATGGCAAACAACAGTCTCTCTTAGAATACTTAAGAAATTTTCACCGATAAAAACTATTAAACTTGATCAGTGATAATAAAATCATATTTTGAAGCATATGGTTTATGAAATATTGTAATGAAAAAACGATTCTTACAAACACTCTACAATTCTATCATTGTCCAGATGAAAGTACTTTAAAAAGAGCTTTCAAATAAGACAAAATTATTGAGGGTATTTTTTAATCACAAAACCAAAAGAAGAAAAAGAAAGAAGAAGAAAAATATCAATACAGAAAAAATGTGCAAGTACAAAAATAATCAAAAAAAAATTGAACAAAACTGTCAAAGAAATAATTGAGGAGGAGCATTTTAAAAATAATAATAATTGCATTAGCTAAAGTAAAACAAGAGTGTTGAAATTTACTTTTAGTTATTGCACTAATTTTTAGCAGAATATTTAATTAGCATTAGAATGAATTTGAATTTTAAATGTCTATTATGTTTTTTAGTTCGTTGAGATATTTTAGGTTTTAAAATTTTCGACTTATGCTTATTTTTATTGTAAATTGGCTAATTTAAAATCTTTCTAAAAATATATTAATTAAGAGACATTTTCAGTTAATTATTCAATCCTTTTGTTGCACCATCTTTTTAAAAATCAATAATTTTTTAACATATGAAATTTAATATATTCAAATTTTGATATTATAAAATTATTATTATTATATTTTGAATTTTTAAAATGTGTGACAAGTGAATAATATAGAAATAAAAGTTGACAAAGGGTGTAATTCGAGCCGGGGAACAAAGGTGTCCCCTTTATGAATACAAGAGGGAAACAGATAAACATATATCCTCTCATCCTTTCTTGTTTGGATGCTTTGTTTGAAAAGGCTCATGTGCACCATACCCTATGTAATTCTTTATTTGTGTTTACAAGAACAATTTCTTTGAAAAAAAGACATTCTATCAATAAAGCTTCTTGGGATTTTAAGCAAGGACATATTATAGATGTAGATCCTAAATTTATTAGTGGTATTTGTACTCTATTTCACTCTTACATTATTTTTTTATGAATTTGATTTTAGAAAAGATATATTTTTATATTTGAAAATAGTGTATTAAACAAAGATAAACTTGAATGAATATATTAAAAGCTTCTATTTTTTAAGAAAAACAATCATTCGAAGGCATACCGTACGCATTACAGACATAAAATAATTATTATGTAATGGAAACTCTTTCTTTGTGGGAGCCTGGGAGGCATCCTTATCAATACTCATTAATTTTTTTCTAATTTGATTTTTTTTTTCTCAATTATTTTTGATAAATCAAGCAAGAATAATTTTTTTTATTATATTCTTAATTTATTAATATTAAGCTAATGTCTTTGAAAAATGTAGTGAGTAATATATTTGAGATCCTATCATTTAATCTATATATCTATATCAATCTATCTATCTATCTATCTAGGGATGGCAATGGGACGGTGTAGGTTGGGGGCGGTGCGGGTTGAGCTTAACCCACAAAAATTTTAATCCTCCCCGCCCCATCCCTCCCCGCATAGACCCGTCCCGCATGAACCCGCCCCGCATAATTTTTTTAATATTTTCTTTTTCTAGTTATGTTTGATACTAAAAATAAAATTGATAAAAATAAATTCATTTTTTCATTAAGTTGTATTAATTTAATAGGATAGTGACTTAAAAATTTATTTTTTAGAGGTCAATTAGGAAACATGTAAGAAATTGTATTATTTTTTATTGAACCATTTTCATTTATTATCTTGAATATTTTAGTAGCTTTAATGAAATTATCTTAATAAATAATGTTCTATCACTCTTGTAACATGTAAAAAGTTAAAATTAAGTTGAACCCATATAAAATCACATATACCGCAACCCGCCCCACCCCACATTAATTTTAAATAAACTCACTTCAACCCACCCCGCATCCAACCCGCCCCACACAACCTTGAACCAGCCCCACCCCACATAGCCTTAAACCCACCCCGCCCCGCATCCGCCCCGCTCCATTGCCATCCCTATATCTATCTATCTATCTATACATCTATATTATCTTTAAATTATGAACTTCCTAATTTGAATGCTAAATTACTATAATAGTGCCAACTTTAAACATACAATTTGGTGTGTGTGTGTATATATATATATATATATATATATATATATATATATATTAAAAAGAGATAATTTTTCACATTGAAGGGTTGTAACTTTTCTGATAAGATACAATAAATAGTTTTTCGTACTATCCTTTGTTGATTATAAATGGAGGGATTTCTTCACACTTTTAAACTACAAATTTCTAACTATTCTATTCTTCTAATTAAAACACCCAATCTAATATATCTTCTACCGTTATATTTATTTATTTATTTATATTTAAAACACCTAATTTTGTCTATCTTCTATAACTTATATTATAATTATTTATTTATATTTATATTATATTATATGAAAGCATTCACATTTACACGTACCTTTTCATACTATCCTTTGCTGTATGTAAATTGCGATTTTTCTGTAGGGTTGTTCTTATTTTAAAACACCCAATTTAGTATATCTTCTATACATTATATTATATATTTTTTATTTATATTATATTATATTATATAAATAGAAAATACTTTTACATATTGGAGGGTTGTGATTTTTTTCGATGAGTTGTGACATTTTCGAAGAGTATGACTTTTCGGAAGAATTGTGACTTTTTCGATAATTAAGTTGTGACCTTTCCGAGGAATTGAGACTTTTTAAAAAGGTTTTGAGTGTTATGATAAAGCACAATAAATACATTTTCATACTATTCTTCTTCTTCTTTTTAAAGCACTCACTTTAGTATATTTTCTATATTTTATTATATTAAAATCATACGCATTTTCACATTGAGGGTTGTGATATTTTTGAAAGGTTGTGACTTTTCTAAAGACTTGTGACTTTTCTAAAGACTTGTGACTTTTCTAAAGACTTGTGACTTTTCTGAAGGGTTGTAATTCTTCCAACTAGTTGTGCCTTTTTAATGAGTTATGGAAATTTTGAATGGTTGTGACCTTTTTTCAAAGGTTGTGACTTTTTTGATATGGCATAATAGGTATATTTTCATACTGCTCTTTGTTGACTACAAATAGAAGGGTTTCCTCACATTTTTAAACTACAAATTTTCTAGGTTTTCTATTTATTTTTTCTTATAACACAATTTAGTATATCTTCTATATTTTAAATTATATTTATTTATATTATATTATTATATAAAAAGCATAAATCTTTTCATATTGAAGGATTGTGACTTCTTTGATGAGTTGCGGCCTTTTCAAAGAGTTCTGAATTTTCTATTAAGGCACAATAAACATCTTTTCATACTACCCTTTAGTTGATATAAATGGAGGGGTTTCCATACATTTTTTTCATTTACATATCACAGTTGATTTTGAAATGAGAAAAAAGTAAAAAAAAAAATGACAAAAATAATAAAATGTAATTGGAGGTGCCACACCACCTTATCTATACCTAACTTTTTTTATAAATAGATATAGATGCTTTTGGATATTCATTTTACAACATTCAATATGGGCGCAGTTTGTAGGAAAGTTTTAGAGCAACTTTCACATATAGCAAACATAAAATTCATATTTGTATGTTATAGCAAAGTTTGCATAATTGCGCTCCATAGCAAACATAAATATGTATATTTCGTTATACATATACAAAAGAAAGCAATTGTATAATCTGTTTTGCTATACATATACAAAAAGATCAATTGTATAAAGTGAGAGAGGCGAGTGAGCAAGCGAGATCTGGGAGAGTGGCGAGCGAGATCTAGGAGAGTGGCGAGAGAGATCAGGGAGAGGGGAGAGAGGGGAACGAAAATATAT
>JAJOOO010016532.1:0-30271 GCA_029582685.1 Solanum piurae
ATTTCAACATTACAAAAATAAAATACCGACCTCCGGAGGTCGGAATTTCAACATTACAAAAATAAAAATACCAACCTCCGGAGGTCGAAATTTCAACATTTACAAAAATAAAATTACCAACCTCCAGAGGTCGGAATTTCAACATTACAAAAATAAAAATGCCGACCTCCGGAGGTCGGAATTTTAAAAATACAAAAATAAAAATACCGACCTCCGGATGTCGGTATTCCAATTCTGACCTCAGGAAGTCGGAAATAATAATATATGAATTTTCCGACATAAAATAAATACCGACCTCCAAAGGTCGGTATTGAATAGCGACCAAGCTTTTTCCGAACTAAGTTGGGATGTCGGTTTTAGGTCGGTATTTCAAGGAATACCGACCTCCGGAGGTCGGTATTTGTAGGTCGGTATTCACTGTTTTTTTAGTAGTGTGTAGTTGTACCTGTAGTGTTTTGATTATTAGTTCCTCTAACCTCTTAACCAAGGTCAACTTGATTAGCATACATGGGCTTTCTCTTAGACTAAAAATCAGCTGGATAACCAATAATTTTGTAGCACTGGTTCTTTGAGTGACCTTTACAACCTCAATGTTCACATATAAGAAGGTTCTTCCTAGTTTTGTAACTAGCTCCAGAGGTATTGTTGTTAGCATTATATCCTCCTCCTCCTCCTACAGAACCAGAGTTATTACCTCCATTATAACCATTACTTGAAGAGCCAAAGCTATTGACACTATGACCAACATAAGCACCAGGTCCTTTTGATGTACTAGCACCAGTGTTGTAAGTGCTATTTTTGCGAGAGTATAAAGTAGAGCCATCTATTACTCCTAAACTTGAAGAACTCTCTAAGTTCCTTTGACTCTCTTGATCAATTAGAAGAGAATAGGCTTTGTTGAGGGTAGGAATAAAACTCATCATGAGGATCTAACTCATCGGAGGAGAATAGGACTCATTTAACCCCATGAGAAACTGTAACAACCTCTGATAGTCACAATGCTCACCAAATTTCTTTGATTAAGGACATGAACAACTAGGACAAGGCATGCGAGCATTATACTCATCCCAGAGATCCCTCAGTCTCGAGTGTTACTCAGCAATTGGCAGTGTACCCTGAACTAAAGTGTGGATCTTTTGACGCAGTTGAAAGATTCTAGAGCCATTCACTGTATCAAACCTTTCTTTTAGATCTAACCAAACCTTTAATGCATCAGAAGCATACACAACAGAGCTAAGAAGCCCAGGCCTAACATCATTCATAATCCAACTCAATACTACATCATTATACTTCTCCCACAGATCATGTAATGCAGGTTCAAAGAGAGACTTAGGAAATTTTCCATCAACAAATCCTAGTTTACTGCAACCTACTAAGCCAATTCTAAATGATCTACTCCATATAGCATAGTTCTCTGATCTAGTCAATTGTAAGGAGATGAGAGAAATACTTGGAATTTCAGTATGTTGAAGAAAAAGTGGATGATTGTGATCGATCATCGGAAACATAGTGGAACTTGAAGTGCCATTCCCAGTGCTTGCCAATGGATCTCCATCAACTGCCATTTCCTTGAATTGGAGATGTCTCCTTTTGATTCACCTTTAACAACTGATGAATCTGGATGCTTCACAGAGCAAAGAAAGCCCTTAAGATCGGGGGCTTTGATACCACCAAACCAGCATGTACACCATTTGAGATGAATCAAAACCTTACCTTTGTTCAATACGATGAACATATCAAGTATGCACAAGTTGGAAATGATAGCCTACTTACAAGTCCTACAAAGTACCAAAGGTACGATCAGGTCTTGTCATAGTAAGATAAAGTAACCTGCCTACTAGCCTTTGGTACTTTGTAGGACTTGTAAGTAGACTATCATTTCCAGCTTGTGCATGCTTGATATGTTCATCATATTGAACAGAGGTAAGTTTTTGATTCATCTCTAATGGTGTACAGGCTGGTTTGGCTCCCCCTAGTCCTGATTCAGACACCAATTCTAGAGCATATTTTCTTTGAGTCATAAGTATACCATGACTTGATCTTGAAAATTCAATTCTCGGGAAGAACTTAAGTTCACCTAAATCTTTCATTTTAAACTTTTGTTGTATCTCTTGTCTAGTACTGCACAATTGTTGGTGGTTACTTCCAGTAATCAATATGTCATCCACATATACTAACACAACCACAATATCATCACCAACTTGTTTTGTGAATAATGAATAGTCATAATGGCTTTGTTTGAACCCCGTCTGCACTAATGTCTCAGTTAGTTTAATATTCCATTGTCTTGGTGCCTGTTTCAGACCATACAATGATTTATGTAGTTTGCAGACTTTATGACATTCCCCCTGTCTAGCAAACCCACAAGGAATGTCCATATACACTTCCTCTTGTAAATCACCATTGAGGAAGGCATTGTGGACATCCGTTTGATAGATGTACCAGCCTTTAGAAGCAACAAGAGCAACCACTTATCTGACGGTCACCATTTTTGCAACTGGATTGAAAGTCTCACCATAATCTAAGCCTTCTTTTTGACTGAAACCTTTGGATACAAGCCTGGATTTGAGTCTTTCAACCTCTCCTGAAGCTAGGAATTTGACTTTGTAAATCCATCTACACCCAATAGGTTTCTTTCCAGCTGGTAAGTCCACAATACTCCATGTATTATTACTCTCCAAGGCAGCCATCTCTAACTCTATTGCCCTCACCCAAGCAGAATTAGCAGCAGCTTCTTGAAAAGTGGATGGCTTAAATATAACAAAATAGGCATGTAGGACCTGCCTATAATTGGGAGACAGGCTAGAGTATGACACATGATATGTGAGAGGATATGTACAGACATTACTTTTAGTGTGAGTCATAAAAACTTGCAACCAAAGTGGTGGTCTACTAGACTTGGTTGATCTTTTACTTGGCATATCTGCACTAGGAGGATCTGAAGGCATGAATTAAATAGGTGTGGAGACAGTGGTGATAGGAACCTCAGAGGTAGAGCTAACATTGACAGGTACCTCAGAAGCTGGAGCCATAGGTTCAGAAGAACATGAACCAGAATCAATACATGATGAGCTCAATCACTGGGAATATAGGATTAGAAGAGGCATGCATGCCTTTAAAAGGGAACATGTGCTCCTGAAATACTACATGTATGTTAACAAAGAAGGTCTGAGCATGAATGTCATATATAATGTAGCCCTTTTGAGAGGAGGAATAACCCATGAACACAGCAGGTAAAACCCTGGATGAGAATTTGTCACTGACCTTGTGACTAGCAACATAACACAAACACCTAAACACGTTGAGATGTGATAGGTAATGAGGATGCAAATACAACTTTTCATATGGAGTTTTGTGAGCAAGTACACCTGATCTTGCCTTTGCAGCACAAGTGTTAAGTCAATTTATGCATTGTCCAAAGCAATCACATATGGAAGCAGCTTTGAGAGTTGTGAGATATATCAAAGAAGCACCTGGTTTGGGACTACTAATGCCATCAGAACAACCTACTCAACTCACAGCCTACTGTGACTCTGATTGGGGATCATGCTTGGAAACTAGAAAGTCAGTCACTAGTTATCTAGTAAAGTTTGGAGAAGGATTAATTTCCTGGAAATCTAAGAAGCAAGAGACAGTGTCAAGAAGTTCAGCTGAAGCTGAATTCAGAAGCATGACTGCATGTGCAGCTGAGACAACATGGTTGATAGGTTTGTACAAAGAATTAGGCATAAGTGTGAGTCTACCTGTAAATATGATATGTGACAGCAAGTCAACCATACAAATTGTTGCCAATCCTATCTTCCATAAAAGAACAAAGCACATAGATATAGATTGTCATTTTGTGAGAGAAAGAATTTGGCAAAACATGTTGAAAACTGACAATATTAATACCAAACATCAGCTGGCAGATTTAGTCACCAAGAGTCTAGGAAAGGCACAAATATAATCAGTTACTTAGTCAATTTGGAATGAAGAATATTTTTCAACCATAAGCTTGAGGAGTAGTGTTAGATATATCACAATGATTAACAAGTTGTATGGTTGATGAGTTAGTTAATAAGCTGAGTTTGTTAGAAATAGTGACATGTCATATAGTTAGTTACAAAAGAGTTAGTTAAGTGTGTTGCATATATATATAGAGCAATGTGTCCAGATTCATTGTAACAAACTAATTCATTCAATATATGTTTTCTTCATCTTCTCTCTCAATTTCTCTCTGAAGTATTGTTGTAGTTACTCTCCTTTCATGGAGTTTACAATTTTTAACCCATTTAAGCTCAACTCATTTGAGCCCAAAGTAAATTTATGTAGATCATGACTCAACCTGATTTCTTTTCAATCTATTTTAATATCTCTAATTTCAATTCAATCCGCTCATTTGACACCCTACGTGACAAGGGTTATAGAGAGGTATTGAGATGTATAGGGGCGGACCTACCCTTGGTCTAGGGGTGTCGAGCGACACCCCTTCGTCAGAAAATTACGTGGTCAAATTTTAATTTAATAAATTTAAATACATAAATTGACACCTTTTGAAACAAGTTGAAGGTTTAGTCTATTGGTTAAGGGGTTGCAAAAACTCTAATAGATTATGTGTTCAAGCCCTATTAATCTCATTATATATTTTTTTATTATAACTATTGACACCCTTAATGATAGAGGAATTAACAGTTACTATTTATTGAGCATAATTGACCTGCAACGCCAAATTGTCGTTTTGTTCAATTGTGTCCTAACTATTAATGAGATCGAGATAGGTGAAACATTAGAAATGAGGGTTCAATTAATACCACTGTAGACAAAAAAAAACGTGTTGGTAATCTCTTTTGAATTTTGATTTGTCTAAGCCTTAGTGGTTGAGTTATTGTTTACATATATTGAGCGAGATAATAGGTATTTGATGAAATAGTTATAATATATATATATATATATATATATATATATATATATAAATTAATTTAATGTGTAACTTTATAGAATACTTGTGTTGACGAAAATAGCAAACACCCAATAAAATAATTAAAGTTTATATAAATTGATTAGTGACCAGAGTTTATCTAATACCTATCGAAGATAATAAGTACATGAAATAATTTAAGTAAATACCTACCTACAACAATATTTATATTAAGCCTAATCAAATTATTAATGATTAAATAATTTAATAAGGTAAGAATATAAATAAATAGATCAACTATAGTTAGGTGAATTTTTTATATATATAAATACAGATATATCAATTAATTAGGTGTAAATATCAAATACAAGATTTTGCACACAAACTAATTTATAGTGACCAAACTTCTTCTTCTTCTTTTTTCACTCACTGTTCGGGTATCCATATAATCAATCATATTAGGATTCTGACTAAATTCAGAATTTGCATATTGCAGAATCTATATTTTGGGACGACAATTTCAATAAGATTTTTTCTATTTTTAAAAATCGAATTCAAAATCTCTAATTAAAAGTGATGAAATCTCAAATTATTCCACCACAATTGATGTTAGCAGCAAATTTATATGATTCGTGGATTATTAAGGTACCACTGATCCATTATTTAAAATAAAAAGAGGTTGTTTTATTAATCGAAAGTCTTATATTTGTGGTAGTGTCATTTTCCTATAATCTATCGATCAAATCACAAACAAATTTGGAAGAGAATAGCTTTTGCACGCTAAGGTTATCATATGGAATCCTCTACAAATTTACAATACTGATATTGCGTGTAACAACCCAATCTGCTAGTTTGTAAGCCATATTTATTTATATATCAATATTTTTTTTATATTTTATCGATGTAACACTTCTTATTTCAACGTGTGGTGTCACGCTACCCTCACTCCAAAATGCCAAAGTATTTACTGCATATGTATTTTTTTCCTCCTACAAGTTAAATTTATCTTCTTGTACCAATATTGTTTTTTTGAGCAATAAGATGTCAACTTCAAAAATGCCAAAAAATTATGCAATAATACATTTTAGGTAACCGTATGATTCGATTTAAAATAAGTTTTACTTGGAGAATTATATTTATTAGATGGAACGCATTACGCATGCATTGTTAATTGACTTCTTCTGTTTCTCATTTCCTTGTCAAATATTTTAATTTGATTTCTATTTTTACTTGTCATTTTTGATAAATAAAGAAAAGATAATTTTCTTTTTTCTATTATTTTTTCAATTATTAATATTGAGTTAATGTCTTTGGAAAATGTAGCAAGTAAATATTTTTGAGGCTCCATAAATTAATCGAATTAAAATGGTAAATTCATTTGCACGATTTATAGTACTATTTCCTTAATATATATGTCAAATTAAAATTTAACAAGTGAAAAGGGAACGAGGAGAGTGTAATGTGCATAGGGGCGTCAAAAATGAACTCAAACATAGGTAATCCGCCCAGAATTTTAAGGGTTGGGCTCAAGATAATTTAAATTGGGTTCTATCTCAACTCATTCAAGCCTAACCCATTTTAAGAGAATCCTCAATTGAGCCAAATTCAATCTCCAATTTCAATCTGTTTTAAAACTCTTTACTAAGATATGTTCCTATATTAAAGGTATGAATTATTATCTATTTAACATCTTTAGGATTTATCTATCCATTTGTTACTTTATTAAAAAAAATCTTGAGCGGAAATTAGAATTGTGATTATAAAAGTTAAATATCACTATGTTAAAATTATTGAGATTAATCGGGTCAAATTGGACGGGTCAAGACCCAACCCATTTTTTAGCCCATTTGAACCCAACCCATTTGAGCCCAAAGTACACTTGGGTGGATCAAGACCCAACCCGATTTCTATCTCAACCCATTTTAATATCTCCAATTTCCCCACCCATTTGACACCCCTAAATGTGCATTCATAAAACACAACAAAAGAAGACAAAACTCAAACGCAATAATTACTACTTGGCCCTGCCATTTTTAGTTTTTAAGGATTTTACACGGAATACAATTTTTTAAAAGTAAAATATGGAGTAATTATTTTAAAAAATTACATAAATATAGTTTATTTCAACTTTTAAATTTTAATTATTTAAAGTTTAGGATTTAGAGTTAGTTCCTAGGATTACAGGAGTTATAATTTGAATTCATAAGTTGAAGGTTAGGAATTAGAGTTAGTTCCTAGGATTGCAAGAGTTGTAATCTAAATCCATAACTTGAAAGTTAAGGAATTAAAGTTAGTTCTGTTAGTTACAACGTTTGTAATCTAGTTTTTGTGGAGGTTCAGTGATTTAGTAAAGTTGGAGTTAAATTTTGTAGAAGTACAGGTCGTGGTTTTTTACACCTTTTGAGCCGAATGTTTTCCACGTAAAATATTGTATTTTTACTTATTGTCTCCATACTGCTTTGTTGGTACATGTTAGGCAATTTGCTTCACACTTAAGCGAAAAGTTAAGTTAATAAATTACTAGATCGTGCAGACCATTAAATACATTAATATTTAGTTTTAAAAATGATTGCCAAAAGCCCAAAACTTTAGAAACATATTATCTTGTCTACAAATATAGTAAAAAAAAACTTCTCTCTTCTTTTTTTCCTCTGCAGTATTTATTGTTCAATTATTTTTTAATAATAAATTATAAATTTAATGGTTTCGTCTGTTAATGAGCAACCTAAAAAAAAGAGGTTATAATTTGTTTCGGCAGGATCCTTAAAAAGGCCAAAAAATTATTTTGGTACAAACTATTTCAAAAAGAATAATCTAATTTGACTTGACATATGTTTGAAAAAATAAAAAAAAAAAATTTAATTTTATTGTTTTAAATTAAAGTTATGTCAAATATATCAAGATATTCTTTAATCCTGCAGCTTTAAACCTGTCATGTAAAAAACTGAAATTAAAGTATTGTTAAAAAAAAATGAGTCATTTTTTAAAAACAAACTAAGAATAAAAATAAGTTATTTTTTAAATGAAGAGAATAATTGTTTAGAAATTTAAGATAAAATTAATTATTATTTTTATTGAGAAAATGCTCAATATGTCATTAAACTTTGAGAAAGACTCATTTATGTAGTCCGTTAAAAGTTTGACTTATTCAGTCATAGCCATTTGAGAAAAGGCTCATCTATACCATTATTTTTTAACTCCTATTTTGCAAAATCATTTTAACTCAATAAGACTTCAAACAACTTTTAACACTTTTCAATTAGGGTTTTGGATCAAATGTACTCCTTTCGCTTCTTCCTCAAGAACACTAAATTTTCAATTACGATTTTGTAAAATTTTTTTTTACACATGGTCTATTATAATTTGGCTACGTCACTGATATTTTATTTTTTTAAATAAGGCAAAATTCTAAATCAATTATGGAGTTACAAAAAAATTACTCGTATAAAAAAAATGAAAAAGACCCAAAAATTGGAAAATCTACTTTGATTCATGTTTTTGACACTAGATCTTTATTCCCCTAGTGTTTTGTGAGTCTATGTCAAATTTTTCAAGTGACTTGGAGTTGTAGAGAAAAATTATATCATTAAAGGATGTTGAAGTTTTGAAACTTTGAAGAAATTTTAAATGGATCTTGTTAAGTTAGGTTGAATTCGAGCTCAAAGATATTAAGTTTTAATATCTAGTTCAAATGAAAGTTACTCTTGAAATCTGAGGTAATTTCTTGATAAATTGAAGAAGTTGAAAATTTGAGAGTTTTTGATATTCTTCATATATTCTTGGTGTACTTAAGAAAAATAAATAAAAAATAGCACATTTGATCCAAAACTCAATTTGAAAAATGTTAGGAGTTGTTTGAGGTGGAATTTTTTTTATTTTTTTTTTACAAAAATAAAGTTAAAAAATAATAGCATTGATAAGCCTTTTCTCAAAAAGTAATGACATAAATAAGTCAAACTTTTAACGAAAGACGTAAATGAGAATTTTCTCAAAATTCGATGACATATATAAAAAATTTCCCCTTTTTATTTACCCATTCTAGTTCTGAAAGATAATAAACACCTCAATTATAAAAATATTTAATGACTAGATATAAATATAGATAAAATTATCAAAAACCAATTCTAGTTGAAAAAAGCTTCTTAAGGTAAGTAAAACCAAAAATTACTTATATATCATTTATTTTATTATATTCTTAAAAATTACAAAAATCCTCACTATTTTCAGATACATCTTATATTTATCGAGACGTGATGTATTGATGTATCAAAGCGTTAAGCGGTACATTGGGACAAATGTGCTTGTATCAATAAAAATAATATATGTAATATATCGAAGTATTAAGTGATGTAAATCCTTAAACTTTAAGAAACTTAAAGCAAGTATACATTAATTTACAAAACAAAGCTACAACATAAAACTTAAATATATTAAACTTGAAGTTTAGAAAAGAGGAGAACAATTACAACTATTACAAATATTTAACCTTTAGTGAGCTTCTTTCTTGTTTTCCATAAGAAGAAGAAACCTTCATATTTATCCTCTCTCTTGTTTTAGCTTCCAGACAAATTTGTAACTTCACGAACCTCAACTCAACTTGGGACCACATTCTTCAACCCTGACAAAAACACATAACCGTTTTATAATGCTTTTTTCCCTAAATAATCTTTTGTAATTTTATTCGAACTAATTTGAGATAACTATTTTTAAATTCGAAGAATAGTTAATATGGAAACACAACAAATTAATTTACCTATTATTTGTGTGGCATATAATTTCGTGAAGGAGAAGAAAACAATTGGAATTTGAACTCTTTTAGGTAAGGCAACTCCGTCCCTGAATTTGAGTACCGGCGTTTGAATTGCCTGAGAATTCGCCGCACCTCCGACACCGACCAGTTTGGAGAATTTGACGGCAAGTTGGGCATGACGAGTGTGAACCAAGCCACGTGTCAATACACTGAACATGAAAACCATGGCCACATTGAGGCAAAACTTTAATCTCATCTCCTCTAGTGTACTCCGCCAGACATATGGCGCACTCCGCTGCAGCTGCAGTACTTGAAGAAGCTGGGTCAAACTTGAACTTCGGCAGCGATTGCAACACTTTCTTCTTCAATCCTTTGTTCGCCGCCGACTGACCTCCGGTGCGTCGGAGCCAAGCGCATCGAGCTACTGAGATAAGTCCGATTATGCATATAAGTGCACAGAGAAGGGCTGCTATGATAATGACATAGTCGGGCTCCACCGGCGCAAATGACGACGGAGGATCCGCGGAGGTGTATTTGGCCGGCGGTGGGGAAGATGAGGTGGTGCTTAGCAGAAATCTAAGTAGAGGAGGCGGCATCATTAATGATAAAGAGGAATTAAACTATTTTAGCGGAGAGTAGGATAGATAGATACAATTAATAGAGGAAGTTGAAAGGTCGGTTATATATGGAAATGAAATATTGAAAATATATACTCTATTCGTATTTATTTACTTGTCCACTTTTTCTTTTATAGTTATTCTTAATTACTTGTTCATTTTGACAAATCAAAAAAGAATAAAAAAATATTTCATATTATATCCTCAATTAATTACTTTGAAAAAGATAAAACTTTTTGAAAATATTAAATTTTTAATTCATCCACTTTATAATTAATAGGGGTAAAATGATAAATTCACTATGTCAATAATTATTTTCTTAATAGGTGTGTCAATTCAAAAGTGGACAAGTAATTAAGAACAAAGAGAGTATTTGTTTAGCAGTGAGTGAATGAATGTATGTATTTGTTGGCAGTGGCGGATTCATGATTTAGAATCCGTGGGTGCCAAATAAAAGAAAAGTCAAAGGAGTAATAATGTAATTAATTTAATTTAAGTCAATAACAATTATAAAAATAAAATAAAATAAAATAATGTGCCAACTGTTTTTCCTTATAAAAAATGCTTGGAGCCTTTTTTCTTTCTTAAAAAACGTCTGCAACAAATTTCTCAAAAAAATAGGTATAAATGGGATTTGAACCCGCAACATCAGCCTTCTAAAGTTGCCCTCCTACCGTGGCACCACAAGCCAATTTTGTTCTCTGGGTGGCAAGCTTTATATTTATATAAATCTTATATATATATATATATATATATATATATACCTATGTATATATAGAGTTTTCGTCGAAGTTCGGGGGTGGCGTGGCACCCCCACACCCCTTCATAGATCCGCCCCTGTTTGTTGGATTCGACTCCCCTCCATTACCCCTTCCCTCCATTTCGTCAAGTGCACGTCTAGATTAGAGACATGTGTCATATTTAAAGTTTAAAGGTTAAGATTATATTATATAAAAAAATATCATAACCATAGTTAAGTCAACTAATTTTAGAAAAGTACTACTCTCCAAATTTGGTAAGAATTACAATATATTCCATACAAAATTTGATATTTATTAATATCTTTAATTTTATCTTATATTTTTAATTTACAATTTAATATTTAAATACAAAAATATAATATAAAATTAATTATTATAACTCAAAAGTCACTCAACTATTGATATTTTACTTAGAAAGTCACTCAACTATTGATATTTTACTTAGAGAGTCACCCAATCAATTTAAATATTTTTTTCATTAAATTTTGTTGAAATCTAATTTTATTTTAAACTATTTTTATAAGAAATAAGAAGATATCTATTTTATTTATCTTACTAATCCACTCCAATTATTTAATTATATTATTATTATTATTTTTAAAACGTATTGTAGCAATAGACAAAAAAAATATTTTCCGTTCTAGCAATTGTTTAGTAGAATTAAATAAGGTGAAAAATGATCCAAAAAAAGGAGAACATTGGAATTGATCAAAAGTAATCAAAAGAACGCAGAATAACAATCTTTTATCATTTAAAAATAATTGATTTAAAAATAAAAATTTACAATTTAATATTTAAATACAAAAATATAATATGAAACTAATGATATTAATAAATATCAAATTTTGTATAGAATATATTGTAATCCTTACCAAATTTGGAGCGTAGTTTTCTAAAATTAGTTGACTTAACTATGGTTATGATATTTGTTAATATAATATAATCTTGACCTTTAAACTTTAAATATGACACATGTCTCTAATCTAGACGTGCACTTGATGAAATGAAGGGAAGGGGTAATGGAGGGGAGCCTGATCCGTATTTGTTATGGAGTGGTAAGTATTTGGGATAGCTTTATTTTAATATAGGATATTTTGATTTGAATTTGAATGTAGTCGGGCTTTATTTTTAATTTAGAATTTTTTTAATGTAAATTTAAATTTAAATTTAATCAAATTTTAATGTAGATATCAGACATTGAGTGAGAGAAAAAAAAGAAAAATTACATAAATGAGCCATAAAATTCAAAATAATTACATGTTCATACTCCAATCCAAAGTAATTCAAAAAAATACTAATTCTTTCAAAAAATTACAGCTCATACCCCCAACATTCATTAATGTTGATAATTTTCGCTAACTGATACTAAATTAATAGCATATATTGTATAAGTTTAACTAATAAGTGTATATATATATGTATATATATATAGAGAGAGAGAGAGAGTCTGTGTATCATTAAAATTTCTTGTTCAAAAATTATTCATTAGTAATGATACTATAAGAGTTTATATATATACTCTTATAGTATCATTGACTAACGAGTAATTTCTGAACAAGAAACCTTAATGATATTAATACAATGATACTGATTTAGTGCCAGTTAAGCGAAATTAATTAGAGGTATATAATGTAATTATTTAGTGTGATATGAATAAAAAGGTATATGTTTGTAACTATTTTACTTTTATAAGGTATTTGCTTAGTTTCCCAAAAAAGAAAATGATATATTTTGCGCTCAGTGTTGGAACTCGGAAGGTAGTGAGGATGCAATATAATAGACTAGTGGGTGAGATAATTTTTTTATTAAAGTAAAATAAACATAATTTTTTTAAGGGATTTAATTATTATTTTATATAAATAAAAAAAATTAAATACGTATATAAATAATACTTATAATTTTTCATTAAAGGGGATCTGAATAAAGAGAAAACAACACAAAATACATTATTATTGGTATTAATTATATGTTGAAATAATAGTTTTTTCTAATTATATTTTCTTTCAGAATAATATTGTTATGGATACATCATACATGTATCTTAAATACACGCGGATCAAATGAGGTGTAATTTATTTCAGATGCATTGTATCGTCTAAGCGCGATTCACATATACCTAAGACACATCGACTCTCTTACTCACCTCTCTCACTCGCCTTTCTCCCTATGCATATGTATTTCAGAATGTATTTGAGTTTTTCAAATTATGTGTATTTATGTATTTATATTGATTTCATAGATATGTGTAATCAAAACTATTTTATCTCGTATATTCAATATTAATTTTATCAGTATATCTGATATCATATATTTTATATATCCGTACATATATACATGTATATGGTATTAAAATATGATACACATCAAGAGCATAAAGAGGACAGAGCATAAAAAAAAGATTATGCAATTATCTTAAAGTATAGAGGTATTTAATAGATATAATAGGGATATTCATCTAATTATGTAGTTTTCTTTTGAATAAAACTTTTTAGCCATATTTAACTCCGTCTTGATTTAGACAAGTATATTTCTTTCTCCAACATTTTATTATCGGCCTGATTTGGAGTGTCATGATTAAACTAACTAACTTTTTAGACAAGTGTGCTACTCTCTCCATCGTTTCAATTTGACTATGAGAAGGTGTAGTTTTTTTGTTTTTTTTTTTGGTTAAAAAAATAACATATTTAATTTTAATTATTTAATTAAATGAAAATATATTTAATAAGTAATTATTATATTCTAATGATAACCCGAGAAAAACTTTTTCACGTTGATCGACCAACTCTTTGATCCTTCTTTGCATTTGCAAAGAGCAACTCTTAAACCAAAAAACCAACAACAACAAATTGTATTAAAGGATCATAACTTTCTTATACCAATTCGTATATTGCATATAAATATGTGAAGTTGGTTAAAGACCTTTGCATATATTTTTTCCTGTTGTTGCATATAAGTTCGTGAAGTTGAGATTTTATTCGTATATTTAATAAATTTTTTCTTGTATTAAGTTTTATACGGTTATTATCATGATTCAGGAGTTAAAAATTAAATGTGTTTGTGTGTCTCCCCCATTGACAAAATATTTACAATCAGCGTAGCTCAAAAGGTTGTATGACAACTAATAAAGAGTTTTATGAGCTAGGATCGGATTCAAATTGAATTACATAAAGAAAGATTCTATTGGATGAATATTCCATAACTTGAGAGTTTCATAAAAAATGAATAAATAAAATTGTGGAGTCTTGTAAAATACAGATCAAGAACTTATTAAAGAACAATTCAAATATTTTTTAATAATTAAGATGGAGTTATGGAAAAAAGGGCAAGAACATAAAAAATAAAAACATGCTTTTTTTATTTAAATTTATGCGGTGTTGTTTAACTAAAACTATTTTTTCCATTTAAACATGCGATATAATTTGATTATATATTGATATACAATTCTTCATTCTTTCTTATATTTCTAAATTTTACTATGGAAAATAATAATATTTTTTGCATTCAATTTGGGTTTATAACTATAGTTTTAATGTACAAAATATTGATAAAATAAGATATTTAACATCAAATTATTTTAAAATATAAATAATGATTTTTTTTTATAATTGAAAAATAATATTATATAAAATAAAATAAATAAAAAGATAATAACTGAAACTCTTTTTCAGCGAGGGTTTGGGCCTTTATTCTTAAGAGAGATAAGTATTGTTGAAAACATCTTCCCTATTATTTACTACTATACTTTTAAATAACCGAAAGTTTAAAATTTAATTAGAACATTAATAGATAATATACATTGGTACCAAAAATAAATTATACATAGCTTTATTCTAATATTAATTATAATAATTTCAATATTAATAAATATTGGACCCGTGCTGCTACGGGTCATTGAGAATTTATGAAACTCCACAAAATAAAACGTGTTCAATTCTAGTTATTCGATTTCAGTTAGGGTTCTTGGAGGCTACTCAACCTTAAACTCTAGTTTATGCCTATATAAAAGGTATTATATCTTCTTGCAAAGGTGATCTAAAAAATTCCACCACAAATTCATTAAACTCTTGGAATATTCATAAAAAGATCAACCTAAATCATCCTAATTTGAAAAATATACCTAAATCATCCTAATTTGAAAAATATGTCACTAACGGTTACCCTTGAATTATGGAGATTAAGTCCAAACCATCCTAATTCGAAAAATACGCCACTAACAACCTTGGAATTATGAAGGTCAAGTCCAAATCAATTTAGTTCGGAAAATACGCCACTAATGACCCTTGAATTATGGAAATCAAGTTCAAATCATCCTAATTCGAGAAACACACTGCTAACGACCCTCTCGAATTATGGAGATCAAGTCAATACCATCCTAGTTTGAGAAATACACCACTAATGACCCTCGAATTATGAAGATCAAGTCCAAATCATCATAGTACGAGAAATACATCACTAACGGCACTCGAATCACGCAGAAACCTTATGAGAGAAGAATCAAGGGAATAAATCGATTTATACCATTTATCAATACAATATTCTTGTTTCTTCTTATTTTGTTTATGATTAATTTATTTTTTATATATTTAAAATTTATTGCAAACACTATTTATGTATTGTCGACTTCCTTAAAAGTAGTTTTGCTCCAGAAAAATATTATTTTATTACCTTATTGCCCCAATTGTACAGTTGCTTTTTTCAAAATTCTATTAATATCATATAAATTGGGATATGGAAAATAATACATATTATCTAAATATTACGTAAAAACTATGATAAATTACAATAATTGATAACTTCAAATATTTAAAAGACATAAAAAAATTGGGTTAATTTTTTAAAACAAATATTCATAAACAAAGATAGTAATATATACTAACAACTTAAAATATTTTTCAAGTTCCATCTATATCAAACAAAAAAATAACATATATTGAGTCCCGTGTTGATACGATGTTTGATTTAAATAATATAGGACATTCCAATAGATACATAGATCAAGCAAACCACATAACAGTATGGTAATTGTGTAAAGACTTGCTTATTTAGGGGCAAGTTATGATCCTTTTAACTGATCAAAGTGCATGTCAAAGAGTCATAGAAAACTTATTAGATCTGAGTATGTGACTATGACCAAACATTTGGTGTCCAAACCTTAAGTTAATTTCTTCAACAACCAACAAAATCACATACTGCTTTCCAGATTTTCTTCTATTCAAATTGTAAGTGCGCATACGAGATCATGTTTCATCAACAACTTCATGGCTAAATCTAGATTTGCTTCCTTTTAGAATTTGACAATGGAACAAAACTGTAGGTAGTAATAAGGCAAACAATAGTAGTGGATACAATAAATCATGTATATGTTTCCCTATGAATTGCTAACTATACTTTGTACTCTATAAACACAAGATAAAGAGAAGAAGCAAGCCACTATTCAAATGCCATATGTATATGTTTACCTGCTTCTTTTTCACCTTTTAGGAGCAGGTTTCGCAAACGAAAAGTCGTCTTCATTCCCGGAGGATTCTCCATTTTGAGGAACATGCACTTGAAGTTCAGTATCATCATGATCAGTAACATGTGCAGTTGAGTGTTCCTCTGCACGGATTATCGGTGTAGTTGGATCATTCTCAAGGTCAGATGCTTCTAGATCATCGTAGCCATTGAAACGTGTTGAGTGACCGGTTGTTTTAAACCGATGAAGTGTAGGACCAATCGACGGGTGTAGAGGTGAGCCCACAGAGGACCTCGGACTTGCATTGCCTAGTGTCCGTATGGATTTGTCTCCCTTAGCTACCTGCTTCTTCTTCACGGCCATATGCCACTTCTTTAATGCCTTTGAGGTTTGTTCATCAAAAATGGATTTCTTCATGTTGGAGCCCATCTGCATGATCCCATTATTACCATTAGGCCTATTTCCCCATGTATAATACAGCAAGTTATCGCTAAAACACTAAAAGTCCATGTATAATATCAAACTGAGATGATCCTAAATGGAGTGACATGAACACTGTCGATTTATATAACCGACCCCAACTTGCTTGGGATTGAGGCGTAGCAGTTGTTATTCTTGTACGAAAATTTTCATGTAGTTTCCTACGGCATAGTTTTAGTCCTGTGTTTTCCTGCAATATATTTGCTTGCATACTAGCAAAGTGCTTGGCTAAAGCAAAATGGTGTGGAAAGAACCTACATACATTTATTCTTTCAATTTGGGGGTGAGCGGGGGGAGAAGAGATAACCACGACACGTGGGAACTTCCAATTAGTATTTGGTAAAAGTACCTGAGTAATAAGGGCATAGAGTGGAAGAGTGATATAGCTGCATACGAATAAAACTCCCACCCTGTAATGAGACAGGAAAATAGATTCAGTAGAGTAATATAATCCACCCAATAAAGTGACTTACTGTTGCAAGTAACATACCCCAAAGCAATTTTCGCAATGACGAAACCAAACTTGTCATGGAAGCAAGATTTTAGCCCATACTCATACTGCAAAATAAGTAATCAAGATTTCAGTCAATAGTTTCATGGTTCAAAAAATTGAAATATCTTGGGATGTTTGAAACAAGGGGAAGAAAAATTACCCATATCCATAAGAAATATGTTATTTGGAACGCATTCTGTCAAGTTGAAATGATAGCTTAGCATTAGATACACATTAGGAGGAAACTCTTGTAAGCTATGTCTATAAATAGATGGAGACGAGACTTGCAAAAAATAGATGGAGTCAGATAAAGCAAACAACTATTATAATCCAAACCCCAGCACTATTCCCCCTCCTTTTCATTTTCCAGCACAATTCCTCAACATACAATGCACTAAGCAGCACACAAGATTCAACAATTACTTTGCAGTGTTAGCCACACATTATCTCGCACAAATCATTCATAGAAACAGGCAAAAGATAATCACAATCTTTTTATTTCTTGCTTTTGCTTTTTATTCGATTCAAAGGTTGTGATGAGGTTTAAGCCAATCTGAAAGTAAAGGTCTTTAAAGTGAGATCGAATAATCATATTCACATGTACGCTCGTCGCTCAGACAACTTCTAGAATACAATTGATTATGGCACTATGGATGAACCAGCAACGCTGAAAGTGAGATATATTCCAGTCATCTAATTTTCTAATACTGGCTTATGGCATATATCTGAGAGGGACGTGTAGAACCTGAAATAAGGCAAAATGGATGAGGTGAAGAACCAACTGAGGTCGTCCAAACCAAAAATAGTTGTCTGAGCCTTGAACAAGAGGGATTCCCTGGACTACTGCATGTCTCTCCGAGATGTCAAGAGCCATTCTTGTCAACACCGCCTGAAGCTTTGTTCCAACAGCTAAAATGATCTGAGAAAAATTAATCATCAGAATTCCCTGCAACGGAATCAAGAAGGTGGACAAGGCAGATGAAACCTTACAATCAAAGGAATTAAGGATGCCCAGAACAATGCATGCCACCCTGAAATTTAACAAATGTTTCAGAAATATATCAATGTTGAGTGACGAACTTGATTACTGAAAGTAAGATGGAAAAAATGAAAGAACTGCTCAAATATGTTTCCATCGCAGTGTATGACTTACCACTAACATTTAGGAGCAAGAAAACGACAAATGATCCCCACAAAACTGGACTGCCAGTAGAAAACATAAGTCAGTTGACATGACATAGGTTGCACCCGTACAGTTCTTGTTTGTTAGGAAGACTGAGCTAAAGAAAATAACACATCTCACTACCTGACACCAACAACTACCTTGAAGTCATCCTCTAATGACCTTTTGATATACTTTTGGAAGTTAAATTTACTTCCAGGAGCCAAATGAACCTGTACGAGAAACGTTATCTATAACTTCTATGGAAAACAGAGAAGAAAGGTATCACCAAAAATAACTAAACGAACTAACAATAGTTTCAGAACCAAGCAGAAAAAGGAAACTCACACTGATAAAGCCATTGCGGAGGGTCAAGTAATCTGACTTATTCACGGACCTGAAAAATTGTCTAAAGAAACATCCCTGGGAGAAAAGGATTGCAACAGTCAATGACCTCCACTCTTCTTTTCAATGTGCTGAAGAACAACACAACTCTTATAGAGAATGAAAATAACAATATCTCATACTTACAATGTAAAAGAAGATTGGAATATTGGTCCAGAAACTAGTATGTGCTCTGACAAATGATGTCTCATGAGTAAGCCTAAATCTTGAAGGATCTAAAAGTTACGTGTAAGAAATAGTCAATTCCCAATGCAATGAAATGAGGACAATGAACATAGTTTACAAGCAAATCAGAAATTTCCACCATTTGTGCAGCAAACTAAGACATACCATTTGAAAACTCATAGTTATGGGTTGAGGTCTCTTGTTCCCAGCATTTCCAGCCACGAATCTGAAGAACGTACTTTCAAGCATTAGACCGTCTAAAATCTAAAATGGAGAGTAACGAATATCAACAAAGAACAAAACCCTGAACCATGACCAGTTCCCCATGACCGAATCACCAATTCTTTTTATAAAGTTCTTGACCGAGTATCCAGAGTTCCAGTCTTTCTGATTATTGTGGAGGGTCAGTTTTCACTCCCAGTAACAAATTTGAGTTTTGGTATCTGGTCAATGATCCTAAAGTTAGGGTCTTTCTTTTTTTTCTTTTGCTGACCAAGAATTCTATCTGGGGCCAACCCTTGGGACCAACTGCGCACTCCAAAATTTGGCAATAATGGGCTCACCCCTCTACTTCTCTCTATTTAAATCCTAGGTTTAGTTCGCATGGTGCATGGCTTGAACCTAAAATCTACATCACAAGTGTCCCAACCTTTTTCTTGATACAAACTAAGCCACAAGTTCCCCAACCTTTGCCACTTGAACTCAGTCCAGGGGGCGTTTCTAAAGCTATGTTGTAGCTGCAACTATCTTAGGAAAATTAACAATCCAATATCCACCAAATCAACCTTTCCAATCGCCCCAAGACATTTTTAGCATGAAGATAAGGTTCATCAAGAGAGGACATATCTGATTTCTCATCCAAAATAAAAAATGCAAATAAAAAGTATAACAAGTTTACACCACATTTAACTTCAATGAAAAAAGAAAAACTGGCTCATTATTTTACCCTGAAAACCCCAGAAATCATCAAGCGTGCATGTAAACCAGACACCAAGGATTATTCCATACACTTTCTGAATATTAGTTAATTCATCTATTAAGAGCAAAATAGAAAATGCCACAGAAGTTATTAATTCAGCTATAATGATGCTTATAGAAAATGGGGTCAGCTAAGGAAGTCAAAAACATATTCTAGTTAGTAGGAGAGCATAGTGTTGATCAACACTAAAAATGTCTTTAGCATTCGGTATCGCAGTCTCCACATTATACCAGTCGAGTATTGAACGTTTGTCCAAATTTGCTAGCTCAACTGAATTCTTTGACGGGCTCAAGGTATGGACCAGAGAAACCACCAAAAAATATAGAGCCAAAAACGGGTCCCTGCTGAAGTTTCTCTTGATATTCCAAAAAAGTCACACACAAATGGCACAGCAGTTCAAGTATAATGCAGGAACTAATGTAAAGTAGACTTTGAGTTACCTTAAGTTTTCCCAGCCACATAGTGATAGCACTGTATACCACATGAAGGACCGCCAAAAAGAAGATAAGGATGTGTATTTGATGCAGTGCATCAATAGAAATGAGAGAGACTCGTCCCTGTTAGATTACTCCTATTAGTTTAATGAAGACAGCCCAGCATGCTGTAATTAAGTAAATTCAGAGCAAGCACTAGACAAAGATCCAAACCACAAACGTAATGAGTAGTTGAGCTAACTGTAACCAAAGTAACACTTATATGGGATGTATTGTCTTTTTTTAGAATGGCATGTTCAATCAGTAGGTAAGAAATTATATTAATAATGGCATAAACCCAGCATTAAGATGGTGCTGGTGCTATTGGTAGAATGGAAAATCTCAAAATCACTTCAGGAAACTACTAAAACGTCACGGGATGATGTTTTCTGGTTAACCAATAGCTAACAGTATATTTACAGGACACAAATTCTCATTCTGGTGGAGATTATAGCTGAACTAGAAAGCCTTCCATATTGCTATAGCAAGTGCTGCTTCACAGTTTCACTTGTCTCTGGTGCTGACACAAGCAGAAAATCTGTGAGACAAGTCTTCTACAGCTTTTTGTATACCACTAAAACTTGAGCGACAACACATGGTTCACACCAAATAAGCTTAGCACTCTCATCATTTTCTATAAATGGTCATCCAATAAGTGAATGAAGGATTCTAGGTTATACAAAGAAAATCAAGCTTGCTAAACTTCCACTTAGTTATGGTCTCACAACTTGCTGCTCATTTATTGCACATGTAGCACTCTAATTTTAACATACCGATGTTAATACCCCATCCCTACTAGATTCCCATGGAGTAACATACTACCAAAGTGTATATAAGTTGGAGCAAGGCAACCATTATCAGGTGGATCTTCTCTAAAAAATTATCCATATTAGGTGGATCCAAAATATGGATCCTTCTAACCAATGTATGAATTGAACTAGTTATCTTATTTGTAAGAACTCTCCATTTTTGGAAGAAAAAAAAAAGGTTCTTACTATTTGTTGAAGGCAGAAACTTAATTTCATGCTACAAGCATGCAATAAAAATTACTTTCCATATGCCTGGATACTGGAATGAGAAGTGTAATTTTATTTGGATCTTCTTATTCACAGCTCTGATCGTTTATGCAACAAACATCTTTAAAGGTTTATGCATGATAACGGATTGTCTCAGTTTAAAAACACAATTAGTCTGCCACCTGATTAATTCAAGAAAAGGGTAATTGACTAGAACAAGCAAAACTCCGCAAAGTCATTTTTTCTATCCGACATATTTATACAATTAAATTTATTATTATGTAGTCCATATACAACTTTATGACTTACATCATCACATTTAGGCTCTGCACCAGCCAAAATCCTCCGCTCATGCCATAAAAGCCTCCGGCGATGTTCCTCCGTTTTATCCTCTTTGTTAACAGCAGGGCAAGGGAGCAGAGTGTTAGCCACACTTGTGGGGATACAGATTCCAGCAATATAATACTGGCTGAACACAAGGGTTAATGAGATAAAACCAAGAACCATCAACTCTGCAACAATTAGAGAGAAGGAGCCATTAATGCATGCAGAAAACTAGAATATTCCTTAGGTAAAATGATAACAAGTTGAGAGCACAAAAGTTTACCAGCCTTAACCTTTTCCAAAGCCTCAAATAGAGCTTTCTTATGCCTCTCTGTGAGCCACTGGAAAAAGATTTTCATTTTGTAAGTAAATTGTTAGTGAAATTAAGTTCCACGGCAGCAATAAACTAAGTAAAATCACATGGACCCAAACAATCACCATAAATTGGTAGAACTCATGTAATGTCTGTGTACTTCAAACTGCTCCCAGACAAAGAAAAGGCAAGCCCAAACATTCCAATTAAAGGATGAGGAATGAACTCCAAGTAGATATCCTCAACATAATATGTCACTAGGCAATACAGTTTTTGCTGGATGAAAGGGAAGGTTAAGTTCACAAAGCATAACACAGGCAATAAAAAACCCCTTTTTCCTCTAACCTTATTTGTTTAATGATCAAAAAACTCAAACAGAAGCAAAAAAAGGCGATTAATGGTAGAAAATAAATACCCGAAAAGGAACAGACTAATGGCATCAATCACATAGCTATAATGTCCAAGAATCCAATTTGAGTAAAGAACTTGGAGGTGCAAAAATCCCTCCAACCAAAAGAAAAGGCACATTTCTTTTGGGGGTAAAGTAACAGAAAAGAACAAGATAGTAAATTCAAACACTATAAAACACCTCAAAAGCCAGAAAAGGATTAGGACTAGCAAAACATGAAGAACAAGAAAAGGACTAGGATTAGCAAAACAAAGGTATAAAACCATAGAGAAAAACAACCCATCTTTGGGTAATCAGTATCTAAGCAGTCAAGAACATTTTCCAGTCTCCAGTAACAAAAAGGTATAGTCTTGACATAAGAATCTAAGAGTCAAACAACAAACATATATAACAGCAAAATCCTCAACACCAAAACCAAGAAACAAGAAAGGTAATTTCTAATTGTAATGCTGCTGGCAAGGAGATAGATCTTTAGGTGAGCAAAATAGAGATAAATTGTAAACTAAAATCCAAGATTAACCAAGAAATAGAAAAGAAAGAAACCCACATTCAAGAAAAGTACAAATTAAAGAACAGTAAGGTAAAAAGACTAGATTTTTAGGTTCCATACAGTGCCAAGTTTATGGATAATCTTCTCCAAAGCAATAGAAATGAGAATAATGACTGCACAAACACCAGCAACAGCCCAAGTAGGTGTCTGATCAAGCTGTCTTGATGTACCATCACCCCCACCAGCCATTGCCACCACCACTCACACAAAATCTTGAACTTTCAGATGAAGAGAAACAAAAACAAAAACAAAAATCCTAAAAATTAATGGGTATCTAACAATCTGGTCAAGAAAATTGGGTTTGAACACTTATTAAGATGTAGTAAATGCATGCATTTATTTGCACTACTATTTCAAAAGAAGAAAACTGGTATTCCCAGTTGCTAGTACATAGATGTATGTAAATTAAATGACTAATGACAAAGACCTTCCTTAATTAAAATAGACAACTACTTATATTACCCTAATTAGGAACACAAAGCTATTTAAATTAATATATATAGATTTTTCCATTAATAATCTCTCAAGACAATATTTATGTATGTACTCACATAGGCCAATTGAAGAAGTCAACGGTTAAAGATTAAGGTTGTTTTTGTAACGCTAAATGAGGATTAGGGGAGATGGATAATGGGTTTAAGGTTTTAGGTTTTAGAAGATTTTCTTAAAGTAAAATTTGATCGCAAGTAATTTATATTTGTTCTTGAAGTTATAAATGATCTAAATGTATTGCTCTTGTCGTCAACTTAGAAGGGCAAAATTGAACCATACTTTTTAATTGAAAATAAAAATATTCTAAAATCATTTTGAGATTAATTATCACGGGATAAGTAATACTATCACAGGTGGAATAAATAATCTTAGGACTGATTAATCTCTTCAACCAAACACATGATAAAATAATTTTGTAATTTATTCCTAAAATTATTATATCTGATACCTCAAATCAAACGACACAATTTTATTACTAATATACTAATATATATGTTGAAGAGTGAATTAAGGTGTGGACAATTATAACAGCGTGACTGGCTGGTGAGATTATGAGGCGATGATCGCGTCAATTTGTCTCATCAAAAAGGAAAATTGAAATGGGAAAAGAACAATCACTTATGACATTTGGCAACATATAATAATAAAAATATGTTGAGAGTCGATTTTTTTTTAATGTATATTTAGATAAGTGACATTTATAAAATATGAATTAAATTAATTTAACAAGTTTTTAATTATAATTAAAAGATTTAAGTTAGGAAAAAATCTTATTAATTTTGAGAACAAAAATCTTTATTTTTCACAAATTTTTACTCCTCGTTAATATCATCACATTAATTATACTTTCTGAATTGCTCTAACATATAACATTGTATTTTTCTTCATTAAAATCTTGTAAATTACGTTTGACAGAAAAAATTAAAAATCAAAGTTTTGTTGAGTAAATAGTGTTTGTCGAATTCACTTAATTCGTCAGCTAAATTAAGCGTTTCTACTCAAAAGCTCTTGTCTTTCTAGAATGGGTCAACTAAATATTACTATGCCATTATTTTTTATTTACTGTATAAATTAAAGTTGTTGTCTTTCTAGAAAGGGTCAAATAAATATTACTATCCCATTATTTTTATTACTATATAATAGGAAAATGGTCAAATAATTTACTCAAATTATGAGAATAGGAAATTTTATAAATATCTAAGAGTTTGAAATATAATGAGTTTTTTAGTTATGATTTGTCTAATTACGTAGTGTAGCTATAGTTTTAGTAGCTATGCGTTATTCTGTTTGTATATCTCGTTGCAAATTTAGTTTTTTTTAATACAAATTAGACTCTTAACTTAAATAATGAGGCGATAATTTAAATTATTAAAATGGAAAATTATCCCATAAATCGTAGTTATTGATTTGATAATAATTTCTTACCAAATATGACATCTGCTAAACCAAAAAAAATAAAAATTAGCTTCCTAAATAAACATGTCAAAAAATGACTTAATAAATATACAAACTAAATGTATACAAACATCATTAACAGAGATATAGTTGCATCAAACATCACACAATTGATTGAAATATACAAATAAGTAAATGTATATAAATATTAAAGCTATACAAATAATAGTTGGAACGAATACTTGCTGATACCATACAAATACAAAAGAATTAATTGTGTATAATTGTTGATGTAGAAATAGGGTCTAAAAAGGTCTTTAAAAAAAACTACAATAAACATTGATACGCTAAATTCATAGAATCGTATATAACATAATGTGAAATGTATTGATAGAAATACAAATCACAAAAAATATACAAAATAAATAATACAAATACCTCAAATTCTTCACCATCATCTTTGGTCCATTGACCCAGATTCAACATCTTCTTCTTGAGATGTTTAAGAACATGCATAAGTTGTTGCATCTTCACTAGGTCAATGTGGTGCTTGGATCTAATTCTTGTTAATTAATTCAAGATTTAGCAAGAGATCTTGCAATTTCTTTAAAATCTTAAGTTAGATCCAAAGAAAAATATGAAAAATCGTCTAAACTTTGGGCATGCATTTGTATACCTTAAGTAATTTTCTTGGAATGAGTTTGTTCATCCATGATTTTGTATGTATCTATGGAGATAACTGAAAACTAAAGAAATCAATGGAATATGCAAATAATAATAATAATAATAATAAATAAATTAAAAATCACCCACAATTTGAGAGGGAGACACAATTTATTTGAAATTCAAATTTTAATTGTGCTTGAGTGAATTAAGGAGAAAAATTAATAAAAATATTAGGATGAGAGATAAAAAGCTACTTTGTATAATTGGGGGAAACAAAAAATATGATAGATAGTATATGTTGGAATTTAGATATACAAATTCAGAAGTGCTCCATAGTAAATCGGATGAAATATTAGTGGCCAGTGATAATTATTTATAACTATAACTATGATAAATAAGTAAATAATATATTTTTACTTAGTTACATAATTTTTCTTTATGTGAAATATAATAAATTTATTTTAATTAATAATTGGAGTCAAATATATCCTTATCATTATTAAAATAAGATTTTTAAATTGTAAAAGCTTGTTATCGATGATGCCACATATTACTTAATTAAAGATTAATGCGAGACAAGTTTCAAATTTTTGCACGACTGATAAACAAATTTAACCTTTCTCTCTGAGTTTGTGTTTTTTAATTACTCTTTCCATTTATTTTTACTGATTTACTATTTTAAAAACAAATTTTCATTTTTATTTGTCACTTTTAGCATATCAAGAATAAACAATCATTTTTTTTCATGTTTTTCACTTTGCATTAATTACCTATTCCTTAAATTATTTTTCAGTATCTAATATTAAACGCTAATTAATAAAAATATTCTGTAGTTATTATTTTTAGTGTGTCTGTTAAATCAAAATATGATAAATAAAAATGAACGAGGAGAGTAATAGGATGAAAAGGTTTTAAATTAATAGAAGGTGTTGTAAACGTGTGAGAATTAAATGGATACGTGCAAGACCCACATGCCATAGTACATGGAAAATTTTGACTTGCTCTGCATTCAATATTTTGGAGATTGGGTTTACCAAAAATTAAAATAAAATTTGCGTTTGGAAGACTCTTTAATTTTTTGTCAGAATCAATTTGCAAGCAGAATAATTAAGTAATACTTTAGTAAATCACTTCTTTCATTTTTCTAGTCAATATTTAATGGACCTACAAATGTTCAATCATCTTTTCTATAGTACATGCCAATTATTATTTCTAATAAAGAAAAAGATTCTAGCATAAGCTCCCCCCTCTCTCACTCTCTTTTCTTAGAAAGGATATATTATATATACGGTTAGTATTAATGATTACAGATCATTGTCAAGAAAGACTAATAATTTTTTATATGTAGACTATAATATTAATTTACTAGATAGTTTTCCTTCTTAATCTGTCTTGAGAAACTCGTTAACAATGTCAAGAGAAGATAGTAAAATATAAGATTGATTGATAATTTATTAACTTTAGAACCTATATGAGACAAAACGTCTATTACCTAATTGTTTGCTTGGTAGAAGTTTATGACGAACCACTGAATTCCCTAATTTCTTCAAAGTTGACATACAAGACATGATAACAAGTTTATAAATTAGATATGATTCTTCTCAATATCTAGTGGTAGGAAATTATACATGAAGGCAATTCCAACTCTGCCATGGTAATTGGTATGGTTACAAATCCAGACTCTACTAGTATTTTTAATAATGCTATCAATTCCATTTTCTTCTTTATATTTCGGGAAAAAAAACCATTAATGTTTAATTTTTATTTTTTAGTGGCCAGGGGGAAGATATTGTCCTTTTCTTCTTTCTAAAATTAGAGACAAATTAAAATATTTTAATTTTTAAGATTTCTAACATCTATTTTCTTATACTTTCAAAACTATAAGTTTACATCTAACATTTATTAATATTTTAATAAATCATCACATATATCGAAAATATTGAGTTATGAACTCGTCGACCACTACTTGTAACATTTCTCTATTATTTCATTCATATGATAAAAGCTTTCGAACACGAAAAAAACCTTTTTTTAGTTAAAAACAAAGTACACAAAAGCAGCTAATTAAATTAAAGTTGATTAGCTGGATTTTGTTTGTTTTTTTTCTTTTAAACATTGGTATGATTAGTTGGACAATGCAAAGAGAGAACAGCAAATTAAAGTGTATGATCAGCTTTCTTAAATCATAATTATTGCTTAATTCCCTTTTTAGAATTATTGGATAAGATAATACTTGTCCCTAATTACTTGTTCATTTTTTCTATTTTAGTTGTCCCTAATTACTTGTCCATTTTGACAAATCAAGAAATGACAAAATATTTTTACCTATTATATCCTCAATTAATTACTTTGAAAAAAATTAGAACTTCTTGAAAATCTTAAGTTTTTAATTCATCCACTTCATAATTAATATGGGTAATATGGTAAACTCACTATGTCAATAATTGTTTTCTTAATATGTGTGTCAATTCAAAAGTGGACAAGTAATTAGGGACAAATAAAATATATTATTATTATTATTATTATTGGACAACTCTACTGATCAACAACTTTCTTATCTTCCCCAAGTAAATAATGATATGAGACATTTTGTCTTATTTTTAATTAATCGACCACAAATTAATATTATTGGAAGTGCTTTTTCAAGAAATATTGTTTACAGCAAATAAATTCTAAAAGCTTGACCAAACATGATAGTATATATTAAACTCGTCAAACTTCTTAGCATTCAAACATTTATTTTAAAATTACGAGTCCAATTCTACTATTTATTACATTTTTGTAAAATTTTATTTATAAATCTATATTTAATATTAAAAATACTGAATTCCGATGAGTGTGATATTGTAGTGCTGCTTCCGCCAATGTCAATATATAAGAGACTAAATAATTAATTCAAAATCAGTGTTTGTAAATCATGATCATGAGATTAAAAAACGGAGTTTAATTAAAATATTGAAAAGAATTGATGATGTGAAAGGTATAGTATTAGTGGTTGTGCTTTCTCATCAAATAAATATATATACTAGTACTACGTACTAAATTGACGTGTTGAATATATTAGAGCTGACTAAAGAGTAATTGTAAATTGTTTAGCTTATGAAAGACAATTGCTTATTTTTTAAAAGTTAAATACATATTTTTAGATTATTAATTTCATCAAATCATTAATCAATTTAAGGTAGGTGGGGAAAATATATATTGCCTGGGTAAAAGAAAACCTACTACGCGCTTGAAATACTTGTTCATATATACTCTTTCAACTAATACTTCAGAACAAATCTATTTTTAAATTATTAATCAAAACAATCACTTAATAATAATTTATTAAATGATGTGATTGTTTAAATAATTCTTTATGTTTAAATAAGCTTTTTCGTTGAAACAATAATTTAAAGTTGGTGTAAGGAACATAGTTATTTAGGATTTAATTTTATAAATTTATTTAATTCGTATGTACGTAAATAAAATTCATATTTAAATCCTATATAAGTATTAAAAATAATATTATATTTATTTCATGTAGTAGAGATTGTAGTAAAGATTTTCTTTAATTTGTAAATAAAATATTTTCCATCTAGATAAGGGCGAATTTATATATAAATATGATGTACGTAAATTTATGATTTTTTTTTAAAATTAGATATTTTTTATATGTATTTTTTAAATTAATATAATATTATTTATTAATACCTATTTTATGAGAAGATTAAATGATCCACATTGAATGTTGAATATATTGATGGGGACAAAATCAAAATAGCAACAGCTCATAATTAGTACTAATATAAAAAGGATATAAATAAAGATAAAGACATAAAGTAAAGCAAAATTAGAAAAGTGAGTGCAGGCCAAAAAGGCAAAAAGAAAGGATGGATAACAGATAAAATTAATAGAGTATTTTCTATATATAAATCCATAATTAATTGTAGTACGTAATGTTGCTGCATGTGCATGCGCTTGTCTTTATTATTCAACTTGCTAATATAACTATATGTCCTTTTAAAAAAAATACTAATATAATTTTTATGGTACAATTGAAAATTTTGGATATATGGATTTAACCCTTAGTTTGGTAAGCATCATTATGGTAAAAGGAGTATTTATGTATTCTGTACATCGGCAATAATATAATCCCACGAAAGAAAGTGTTTTAGGATATGAGGGTTAAACTTCTTAATCTTCCGTTTATATATATATATATATATATATCCAAGGAGGGACTTTGATACAATTTTTATTTCTTAGTTTGATCCCTAAGAAATTCTCTTTTCGTCTTTCTATCATGGTAGACATGATAAGACCTCTCTTTTGATAAAGAAAAAGATGCTGATATGATTTGCTTTTTCTTTTGTCTCTTTCTTTACGTAAGTGCTTACGTTTCTTTCATTTTTGACGTAAGTGCTTACGTCATCTTGTTTGTCTTGGTCTTCACATTTCTTCCTCCATTATTTCATGTTTATGGTCTA
>JAJOOO010016533.1:0-34464 GCA_029582685.1 Solanum piurae
ATATATATATATATATATATATATATATATATATATATATATATATTAAATGTAATTATCTTTTAAACTTTTAAATTAAGAGTAATTAAGAGTATATAATAATTTAGAAATTTATTTACTAATATTTAATTAATTAGATTATGATTTAATGTAAGGGTAAAATAGTAATCTAACTTTTGCCTAACATTCTTCCCACTTATAATTTAATATGATATGATATGATACTTACTATTTACTTATTTAATAGAAGTTTTATTTCTTTTTTTTTATTTGTGAAGGAAAAATGATAAATTAATTTATGATTACTGTTTAATATTTAGTTAATAAAATATTTTATAACTTTTTTATTTAGTATAGGGGTAAAATGACAATCCAACATCAAATTTTGGAGCTTTCCACTTTTAATAATTTTTATTTTTATTATTTTTATTATTTTTATTATTATTATTATTATTATTTTTATTATTATTATAAATTATTTTATTTTATTTTTTATTATTATTATTATTATTATTTATTTATTTATTTATTTATTTATGATGATAGGAAAATGAAGACGTGTAGTTATGAAGTTGATTTTAAATGGAAAAATAATTTTTAAAATGATTTTAAGAAAATAAATTAATAGGTAAGGAATATTTTCATAATTTAACTTTTGATTTAAATTATTCCCACTTTTAAGAATATATATGATACAGGTGTTTGGTACGAAGGTAAATAGGCAAACATTAGAAACGTTGCTTTTAAATTTTAATCAATCAATAGAATATTGAACAGTATTACGAGTCATTTGATTCAAAGAACAAAGATAGAGATGAGTCGAGAACCTATTACTCCATCTACCCCATTTCGGTTGTTACTTATTGTTTCTTAATGTATTATATTGTATTTTTTTAATGAATTTAATATTTGAATAAATTGTTTGGTCTCCGTCTTTATATAATGTCATACATTCATAATTTGAATGACAGACCTAGCTACAAGAAAGGTATGGTACAAGGTACTATGAAAATGTAGGGTAAAAGATGAAATATAATTATTAAATAATAAATAAATACAGAACGAAGAAAAACTATTAAGGTAATGATGCAATCATACCAAATTGGTTGTTACATAAAATGGATCTTTTCGTCGTTAATTATCTAATGATGATATTTAAACGATACGACATAACAGATAAGTTACAATCCAAATAAAGATTGTATTTAAACCAACAATACAATACAATACAACCGGTAATAACCATCCAAACAAGGTGTTAAGTAAGACTATTTTTTTTATTAATCTATTAAACAAATAGTAACATATTTTTATATGTAGAGTTTTATATTTAGTGAGAAAATTTTGTAAGTACAAAAAATATTATGAATTATTTTTAATAAAACAACAACTTACACATGAATATATTCTCCTAGTGATTAATCTATATCTACGCTCTTTTCGTCTTGCTTGTTTATCTTGTAATAATAAATTACATCACTAAATAAAGCTTACTACAACTGTGTTTTTGTTTTTCGTCTTGCTTGTTTTCTTCTGCATCTAGAGGTTGAAAGATACCTTTTGGTTTAGCAATTAGGTGTAGTGCCATTAGAGGGAGATCCAATTTTTTAACACTAAACTCATTGCACCTTTAAAATAATGGGTTCAAAATTAATAATATTACTAGTTAAATTTAATAATTTTGTACTTCCCCCGTCCCAAATTAGTTGTATGTTTCACTTGTCAAGCTATGTGAATTTTTATCAATATTTTTTCATTAAATTGATATGAGAAATGTTTCAACTTGTAATACTTTTCAAATCATTTTTGAGCATCTAAATTTCTAACTTGAAAGGTTAGTCAAATTGAGAGAATACATATATAACTGTACTGCATATTAACAGTGAACAGCCTTTGAGCCTCATCCTTTTATCTCAAAAAGTTGCACTCCAACACCAGAAAGTTTAGCTGTTTTACCAGATTAAGTAGGGCCATGCTTACAATCACTAGCAAAAGGTGGTCTGGTTAAATATATTTTTGATGAAAAGTGACCTGGCCAAAAATACATTGTAGATGACATGTTACTATTATGTATTTTTTAAAAATTAAAAAACTGATAACATGTTACTATCATTAACAAAGGCACAGGGCATTTTCTAACCAGAAGAAGGATGAGATTCTAAAATCAAGGCTGGATGATACCAAGTTTGTGTTTTTGGTTCCACATGAAGTTAAGTAAATTGTATAATTGTACATGTAAACATATATCATAATGTACAGGAAAATGAACTTCTGGATGGTAAAAACAGAATATACAACAGACAATAAGCAAGAGCAGATGGTTTCAGAAACATATTTTCCCTCAACGTACAAACATAGTACCCGCTGCAACTCAAATTCTTCATTCTTGGCTAGAAGCCTACAACATCAAGTATCAAACCAAAGGACAGTACAATCTCAGCTACAAAGAAGAAATTCATATATAGATCCCAACAAAATATGAAAATAAACAACCCAGAATATCCATGAACTAACAAAGTGAATCAACACAAATTCCACCTCCTCATACATAAAGATGTGTGCATGTCAAAATTCATATCCACAGTCATCCCATGATGAAATGATTAGAGAACCTCACTCAATCAGAATAGGGCTTATCCTTGAACCTGTACAGAAGCTTCTTCTTCTTTGAAGTTGGGTTGTCAATCGTCAACAGTATCTTACCTAGCTCGACAATCTTGAAGCTGCTGCTAACAACAGGTTCATCAGCTGTGGTCATCTTCCTAGGCTTCTGTACGTTCACAGTATATCCACTCTCTGTATTCGGCACATATTCAGCACTATATGTCACCTCCCATCCCAATACACGTAGCTCCCAGACAATAATGCACTTCTGCAATCAAGAAGCATCAATGGTGAATTATCATCACTAAAAAGATTAAGCTGGTTTTTATTAATCTAACAGAGTAGGCAAAAAAAATTTCTCCATAGAAAGGAACGCGTAAGCTATTTTAAATGCTTTGTAACTTCACCTCATTTACAATGATCTCCACGGTCTGCTTTGTTGCAGGTTTAACAATGATCTCTGTGACTGGATCATTGGAAGTGAACTCGGGATTGCATTCACAGTAATCAACGCTGAGACCCCCATATTGAACAGGTACTTGCTCAGGAGTTATATACCTGTGCCAAGCCAGTTAAACAGACATGATTACTTCCACTTCTAGCATACTGTTAAAAGTAACGGCCATAAAAATGTGCATGCAGAAATCTGATACAAATTACAGCCAAAAGATCTCACTTGTAAAGAGTTTCTGCAGTCTTTGATGGACCAGCAAATACAAACTTGCTTTTTGTTCTCTGCGTCATGAATGGGCTCATCATTGTGTAGAAAGCTAAATACCACCAAGGGACGTTGATAAACACCTTCAAAAATCCAAACACGGACAATAAACTTAGTGCCAGACTACAATATTTAAACTTCCACTAAGCAAGACAAACAAAAAAAAACAATAACCAAAATACCAAAAGAAAAGTAACAATCAGAGGTATGGATCCTTAGGGCATTGGTTCAGCAGAAAGGATACAGCTCATGATGTTGATTGTTGGGTGCACATCATGGTTCAAACCTTGCCGCAAAAAAAAGTATGGTATTTGCATCAGGAGGATGGACAGTCCATACTCCTCAGAGTTCCGAACTAGTGTGTCAACTGGAGCCGAGCGGGAAGTCCACAGGGAACTTCTACGATATCCCAGCTATGGCACACAAGGCTATGATAATGTCTTGAAAGTAATAGATGTCAATTAAGAACTAATCCTATCAAACATACCTCCATACATGTAACTCAACCTACATATAGACCTTTTCTGCCAGAAATCACATCATAAGCAAGTGTTTATCAGCACTACTTGGTAAATTCAGATTTAGACAATTTTCTCTCAGTTAAACTCATCACACTCAGAAAGCTCCAAATTATATTTAAACACGGACAATAAACTTTGTGCCAGACTACAATATTTAAACTTCCACTAAGCAAGACAAACAAAAAAAAACAATAACCAAAATACCAAAAGAAAAGTAATAATCAGAGGAATGGACCCTTATGGCATTGGTTCAGCAGAAAGGATACAGCACGTGATGTTGATTGTTTGGTGCACATTATGGTTCAAACCTTGACGCAAGAAAAACATGGTATTTGCATCAGGAGGATGGATGGTCCATACTCCTCAGAGTTCCGAACTAGTGTGTCAACTGGAGTCGAGCGGGAAGTCCACAGGGAACTTCTTCAATATCCCAGCTATGGCACACAAGGCTATGATAATGTCTTAAAAGTAATAGATATCAATTAAGAACTAACCCTATCCATATATGTAACTCAACCTACATATAAACCTTCTCTACCAGAAATCACATCATAAACAAGTGTTTATCAGCACTACTTGGTAAATTCAGATTTAGACAATTTTCTATAAGTTAAACTCATCACACTCAGAAAGCTCCAAATATAGAAATGCTACACAAGCCAACAAAAGTTTACACCTGTTGAATCAACAATTAAAGAGTCAAGATTCATTCACTAAAGGATTATGATACCTGCTTAGCAACGAATTCAGGATAATTATCCTGAAGCAATTGCAAGGCCTGCCTAGTAGCAATTCGAAGTTCCCTTTTCCCTGGACCAGGTGAGTTCTTGAGGTCACTGACTTGAAATATAGTATTGATTCCACCAGGACTGAAATCCAACTTCCTTATACTCCTCTCCAAGAACTGAATCCTCCAGCGCAAAAACTTGTTTCTCTTCTCCTCATCTCCAAATGTTTTGTTGTACAATTCCTTATTCTGAAACTCCCCATACACATTATAACAAACAGGGTGTCCCTCTTTGTCATGACCATCCATAAACACTACTTTTTCAAGATCATCCCCAAGATTTTCATCTACTAGTTCTTCAATGTTAAACTCCTTTCTCCATAAAATAGTGTTCTTTAACATAGCAAATGACTCCTTAATCTTGAAATCTCTAGCTCTAAGAAACTTAAGCAGAATAACATCACTCCTATCATCTTTCAATAGTGGCACGCCCCAAATGGATACTTCCTGAGGCAAATCTGTTGTTCCAGTAGTAAAGGTCTGATCTTTAATAGCTTCTTGAACAAGAAATTTAAGTTCTTCAAGTGCCTTAACCTCAGAATCAGATAGATCTGAAACTTTATTGCTTTCTTCTTTAAATGAAATCAAAGATTGAGGGATCTTTTTCTCTTCAACAGGTTTAGATTTGTCAGATTCAGTAGGTTCTTTCTCAGGAAGGGTAAGAGAGACCTGTTGAGCTTCAACAAGGGTTGTTGTTGGTTCTTGTGGAGGTTCAGTTAAAGGACACTCTTTTTCAACAACAGTAACAACAGAGTGATGCTCCTCTACAGCTTCTACCACTGATTCAACTTCAACTGAAGCAAGAAGTGGTTCTGGTGAAGGTGGGGGTAGGATATCTTCCTCAGCCGTGAGTGGGGGCTGATGGGTATGCTCTGTTTCAGCCATTGTTGGCAAGAAAAGCAAATGTTTATGGTGCTTTCAGCTTTGGTTTGGTCTTACTAACAGCTGAGAAAGAGTAGCTTTCAGTTCATTCCAGAGAGAGAGAGAGAGAGAAATAAAGGAACCTTTTTGGACAAAAAAAAAAAAGAAACGGCTGAGCAGAGTGATGCTGTTTTGCTTGTGAGCTGTTGAGGCTAAGGGTTGACACGAAAGGGTTTAGGCCTCTGCAGTTTTTTGTTACAATGTGGGAATCCTAGGTACCCATAAAACATGCCATCATTTTATTTTTTTATGGAGAAAAGTATTGAAACCATAGTTAAATACATCCCATCTTACGACATGACTGAAATATACCTCAAAATTTTCTTTCAAGTTAGAAGATTTTCAATACTTTTCTCGATTTTTCATCAAGAACAATATGTCGTTATAAGAATTTGAAATATTTTGATGTCACGTGGCAGATGTGATGATTCGGGTGTATTTAAATTTAGTTAGTCAGGTAAAAAAATGATGTTTTTAATATTTCTCTTTTTAATATGTTTTATTATTTTTTTTATTATAAGGAGTCTACTCCATTTTTACTTAAGTATATCCTCTAATGGGTAAATTCTTCGGCTTACATAGCTACTAGAATCATTTTTTGAAAAGTATTTTTCGTAAAACATTATTTAAAGTAATTTGATTTAAAAGTTAGGTTTTTAGAAAAGGACTTAAAATCTACTCTCTCTGACTTTGTAATCAACTACCCACGTTATAAATTAGCCACTTATGGCCGAAGCCCTCTCCCCCTATCATAATCTGAGTCCGGAGTATAATTTTTTTCCTTCAAAAAACATAAACGGTATGCTAATTTTTTTAATCAAAATGGCAAAATTCCTGTTGAGGGAGCGATATCTTTTAACGTCGTGAACAACGTTAAAAACTTTATTTAAAATCACTGTTCCAGCAACGATTTTACCGTTTTGTTTTTTTAAAATTTGGTATACCGTTTATGTTTTTTGGAAGAAAAAAGTTATCCTTTTGACTCCGAACTCATCATAATCTTTAAAGGTAAAAGTATTCAAAAAAAAAATACATGAAAAACGTGAGGCTCTTACGTTTGTGAAATTTCATCGTATTTTAAGTGGTATACGTATATTCTTACACTACTAACATACTCGTAAATTTACAAATGAAAGAAACAATTAAACAAGAAAGCAGATAAGAAAAAATAAAAGAATAAATGAGCTCATTATACTTCCTAAAATATCAAATTCATATGTTAACTAAAGTCGGATCAGATCAGCCCATATGAAATTTTTTAGTATCAAAAAGAAAAGCGGAAAGATATCACGGAATAGTAAGGATAGTCCATCATTCAATAATGAACAATAATTCTTTTATAAGACAGATTACATAATTTAAATTTTGTGAGTATAACATTTGATTTTTTAGTCTTGAACTCATTATATTTATATTATACTTTTAGCAAATTTTACACATAATTTTATATTTTACGTTAAAAATATTTTAATTCAGGTGAATTTAATAACTCAAAGTTCTATCCGCTCGTAAGCCATATACAAATTGCTTGTGGGTTAGTTTGACTATAGTTAGTCTACTGAATATCAAAATCTTGCCGTCTTGCGTATCCATATTTTCATCATAGAGTAGTTTTTAACTAAAATAAGATATTATGGACTGATTTCGATCAAAAGATTTTTTAAAAAAAGTATCATGTATTAAAGATATCGTTTGATACATATAGCATGCCAACAGAAATTTATATCTAATAAACTAAACAATATTGGAGTCAATAAAGCCAAGGCATTGTTGATTATATAGTACAAGATATAAAAAGATTTTCAGATGACTTTATAGCATATAGGATCAACTTTTTCTTTAACTTTAATATGACAATTTTTTTCTAAGATGCTCTTTAATTTCCTTCATAATATTCTTTTGCCTATTTTACCTTGAGTTAGATAATGTTACAAAATCATTTTCTAATATAATGGATTCAACACAAAGTTCTATTAGTTAATTCAATTTGATACCATTTTTGGGGTTGCGGAATCCATCTATCTTAAAAGATTTTATTATAATATTCTTTAGCTAAAAAATTTAATCTTGTTATTTCTTTGGTGTTGTTTATGATGTATTCTAGATATAACATATCTTGGGTTCTTAGATATTCATATAAATTATTCTCTATTAATTGTTCTAATAGTTTTATATCTTCCATAGCTTCGGTCCAGTGTTGTAGGAATTCGTAGTTCATTTTAATCTGAGTATTCTATTTCAAAATCATATGTTTCGGGGTCTGAATCTAGTTCATGTAGGTCTATTTCATACCATTCTTGATTTAGTATATCTGATTCGTAGTCATCAAATATTTTTTCCCATATAGTTCTTCTTAATTCATTTATCTCTATATTTTTGAGTATATATAAAATTAAAGTCTTATAACTTTCTATCATTTCATCATGCATATATGTATAAGCAATCTAATGGAGCAACTAGATAATTAAGATATCATGGATAAGCAAGAGGCAAATGTATATTGTTTGATAAATATGCAGAACTAATTTCATATATTCTTGAATATCATGTTATGATTGAGTTCATATTAGTTATTATGTATTAGAATTATTTGAGTCATGATTTCTAGTTTATTAACACACTGGAAACGGGGAGAAAACTTCTATAATATGCCATCCTAACGTTGAAACCAGTAGGCAGGAAAGCCGTTTAGGGGAGTAAACAAAGTTGAGGTGCTGATAAGGAGGAAGTATCAGTCAAAAGTACAATGCTAGTAGTGACAAGAAAACATGATAAACATAATCTAGTTCATAATAAGCTCATATGAATTTAATTATAAATATGATAGGAAGGAATAATTGAAAACAAAACCTGGATTGATAAAAACATGACTACATATATGCATGATGAAATGATAGAAAGTTATAAGATTTTAATTTTATATATACTCAAAAATATAGAGATGATTGAATTAAGAAGAACTATATGAGAAAAAATATTTGATGACTACGAATCAGATATACTAAATCAAGAATGGTATGAAATAGACCTACATGAACTAGATTCAGACCCCGAAACATATGATTTTGAAATAGAATACTCAAATTAAAATGAACTACGAATACCTACAACACTGGACCGAAGCTATGGAAGATATAAAACTATTAGAACAATTAATAGAAAATAATTTATATGAATATCTAAGAACCCAAGATATGTTATATCTAGAATACATCATAAACAACACCAAAGAAATAACAAGATTACATTTTTTAGCTAAAGAATATTATAATAAAATCTTTTAATATAGATGGATTCCGCAACCCCCAAAAATGGTTTGTCTATAAATGTAAAATCATATATAACCCCTTATTTTGAGGCAACTATTCCATAGCCTCTTAGACTGCCTTGCTTGACCTTGAGCTCTTCGCTTCTCAGTGTTGACAAAACCAAAGGTGTGGATTGTTGATAGCTATAGGTTTAAGGTATGAAAATATTATTTCTGTCTCCTCACTCCCTGACTCCATTCTCCGAAGGAAGGGCAGTTGAACTCATACTTTCCATTCAGAGGAATCGCTCCTCGGCAGTACTAGTTAGAACTAAACTCCTAACCTTTGAAATTGAGCTTCTCCGGTCCTGGGACCTTCGTCACCGTCAACATTTGATATTCTCTTAATAACTTCAATAGTTTGCTGAAAGCCTTTAATTACTTTCAAACACTTTCACCCTTTCAAATCTTTAAAGGCAAAATAATCCAAGAAAAATATATAGATGAATTAGGTTGTTACATTTGTCTCTCTACATTAATAAATTTTAATTTACTGTTCAATATTGTATGTGTGCATTGTACATTACTACATGGTAGGTTATGATAAAGCCATTGGCAGTTGGACACAATGAAAGACAAGAAAAGGAAATAAAGAAGTTGGGGTAATGAGGGTAAAAACTTGCCCACATCAAATATTTATCAAGAATGGGGCAATGATTTTTAAAAAATCATTGAACGATCAAATCGATCTGTACCAAATCGATTATAAGTTATTTTAAATAAAATTGAAGGTTTCAATATAAATGTATAACTGTAGCGAACAATTAGAGTTGTTTTTTTAATAAAAAACACCGACAAATTTCCTTGGGGTAAATTTTGTTAAAAAGAAATGCAATGTCAAATTCAAAAAAAATACTATTGTCTCTATTATAACAAGTCAAGTAGTAATTAGCTCTGAAATTAACTATATTATCATATACTTAAAAAAATAGACAAAAATCATATATAGGGCACACAACAACATAAAAGTGAACATGATTTTTAAATGAGGCAATATATTGGGAGTGAAATTGTTTGCACATTCATTCAGCTTCGTATTGACTTGAGAACTTAGCAATCTCAACATTATAGCTAGTAAGTAATAATTATAATCCAGAGGAAATAAAACTATGGAACCTCCTCCCCTGGAAGCAAGGGATCAACCGGCCGGTGAAACCTTGAACCTCCCTTGTACCGTCAGACAGAGAGAAAATATCACAAAACCAAATAGTAGCAAAGGAGGAGGTAAGTGGAAAATGCAAACTGAAAAAGATGGACAAAAATATATCTTTTAAAGACATGATTGTTACCCCTTACTCAAGTGCAAGCGAACCGCAAAAAATATAGGTGGGCCTGGATGAGGATATGATGGTAGACGAACCTTTAGGAAGCATAGGGACAAACTCGACGAATCCAAGGCTAGTGAACAAGGAAATAAATGAAGATGAAGGAATACACCTAATAGATGAGGACAAACAGAGCATATATAAACCATGGACTTTTTCCATCTGTAGACACGTAATTTTTTACCAAACATAAGGTTTTATACTATTTTTATTCCTTAAATATTTCTTCTAGGCCTACATTAAATATTTTATTTCTCATCGTATTTTAATAAGTTTATTTTAAAAGATTTGAAAACTACAAAAAAATTATATGTTTTCTTCTAATTTAAATTTTAATAAAGAAGCTAGTATTTCTTAATTATATTTTTAAACTAGCTATTTGAACTTTCTTATATTTTATTAGTTCAAAATAATTAATTAATATTTTTATGTGGTACAGTCAGATTCGATACAACACGTTATTGGCTTTGTCTTAGTGACTCCATCTAGCCAGCCGTGGTTCTAAGCCCGTTATTGAGTTGAAAAAGGGCGCATATACCCGGTTAGAACTGCTAGACACATGAGCTCAATAACAATACGTATGTGAATCTTGATAGGCCCTTTGCTCGGGTAAAAGGATTAGATCTTTCCATACAGTCATTAAACTATATTAAATTTGCATATATTTCGATTCGGATTTGATCTTTTAATTCGAATGTTAACAAGCTAGATTAAAGATGACCACGCGGACTACCGCCCATTTTCTCAACAATTAAAAAATAAGCAAATTTTGGCATATAGACACAAATTATCCAAAAATGTATCAAGATAAGTATAAGTCAATAAAAGCGACCGTGCTAGAACCACGAGACTCGAGGGATGCCTAATACCTTCCCCTAGGTCAACAGAATTCCTTACATGATTTTCTGGTTTGCAGACCAAACAAAGAGTCATTTCCTTTTGATTAGGGATTAAACAAAAAGGTGACTTGGAACACCATAACTCAATTTCAAGTGGCGACTCCAAAAAAATAAAATAATTCTTAATCAATATTGTCATTTAAGTTGAAAAAACCCTATCCGCAGTCCAAAAAGAGGTGTGACACCATCATCATAAATGTTTTTGGGAAAAATATTAATCAGTTATATCTAAAAAAGAACTTGGCAATGCTGTGGAGAGTCTTAGAGGAAATTATCTTAATAGATCTAGGATTTGACTATTATATAGTTAAATTCTACAAAGAAGAAAATTTCAAAAAAAAAAAAACTCTCCAACAAGGACCTTGGTTCATTAACGGCTTTTTTCTGTCGGCCAAGAAATGGCATCCTAATTTCGCAACCTCGCTCTGAGGTGATAGAAACAAAATTGGCAATATGGATAAGGTTCCTTGAGGTGCCTACTGAGTTCTACGACCAGTTGATCCTAGCAAAGATAGGTAGAAAATTTGGGAAGCTCGTCAAAATGAATGTATGCACATCTAAGGCACTAAGGGGAAGATATGCAAGGATATGTGTGGAAGTCCCTATAGGAGTACCAGTTAAAAAATATATGTGCATTGGCCATCACAAGCAACCACATGTCTATGAAGGTTTCAACATACTATGCTCCACATGTGGAGTACTTGGACATACAAATAATCTATGTCCAAAAAATCTAACAATGAAGAAAAATAACAGGGACCAGCAGAAAGATCTCTAGTGCAGATGAAATAACACAAACTACACGAGAACAAACAACACAAGATGAAACATGGCAAATAGTATCGTTCGCAAAGAAGCAAAATCAACGCAAGAGGATAGAGCATGGCACCACAAGGATGGAATCAAAAGTAGACAAAGGTATCCATGTCAATTTATTGCATGCCGACTCTGGTAAGTACCTTGAATATAAACTCTTTAAGTACAAAAAGGCTCCAAAAATTGCGGCGGAAACATCCCAAAGGAAATCAAATACAAATCTGCAATCAGGTAAAGTCGAAACACTTGGGCAAGCTGTTCTGCAACAAGCGCCGAAAACATTCTATGCGAGCCATGTCATCCTGCAACAAGCGTAGAAGAAAATTAATGAAGACTTCACATTAAATGACAACATCCCCATAATCAAACAAATAAATAATAATAAATAAAAAAATGATTCACAGAGAAATCAGAAGAGTCATCTACTATTTAGGTACCCCTAGGATGGCCCCTACAATTCCCCCTAAAAGGGCTACTATGATTGTTCCTCCATAGCCCTTGGAACACGAAAAAGGGTTCACTAATCTCCAAATTAACACTAATAGACCTACGATAGTAACTCATGTCCACTTAAACACAAAAAGTGCCTCGATGGCATAATTAACAGCCTCACAACCCACCCATTGGGAAAAATATTGGCCTCAACAATCCCCTACCCACACTACATCACTATCGACTTAACTAAAAATGGCAATAAAGAAGGTCTTTCTTTAAAAGGAGATACAACTTTTACTACATTAACTCAAAATATTCTTAGTGCAGACATTATAAAACCAGTTTCGATTTGAATACACTCCATTTACATAGACCTTCCTATCTTTCCTAAAAATGCAAAATATTCTTATTTCCTCCCAAATGAGAAGAGTGAATCTTCGACGCTTATCTCGAACTCAGAATCCAAGGATCCTCTTTACACCAAACCAACTGAGAATGAACTCGTCCCCAACTGATCCATTTCCGACCTTCCCAGTAACTTTAGGGCACAAACTTTTTATGCGACCCATGCGCCGGAGCCAAACTTGGATCCTCACTCATGGTTGGAAATGAGCCTGCAGAGACAAGCACTATCCTTCAGTGCGGAAGTAGAGGAGAGGGCAGTGGCAATCTTAGTACAAAATCCAATTTTCTTGGCACATGTAATCTCGGAGGGAATGAGTCTGGTTATGGAAACATACAAGAACCACGTATGGTTGTCGACAATCCTACAACTCCCTTTGAACTTTCCGTTCCCACAAATTCCTTTCTACCACTACCCCGCTTGGGAAATGCCCCTCTTCAACCCCCTCAATATACCCACCAATATGGATCCTCTAATGTTTCCCCCTTTCTTCTTTCCCCCACCAGGTTCCAGAGAATGTGCAAACCCTTAGGAGCAATATAGGGGCAGACCCGATCTTCTCAATGGTGGTGCGCAACGAAGTGAGAGAGAGTCATGCACAAGTAGTCCCCAACATCTCAGCTTCGACCTCACAAGTAAATCCCCGTCACATAATCCCCTCCACCGCCAATATAGTTTCAAGTCGAGGAGAGGAAGTAGATTTGCATGAAGTAGAAGATGCAATAACATTAATGAGGGAGGCATGATCGGAAATAGCAGTACTAAAAAATATAAAAATACTAATATTCAAAGAGAGATTCGGAAAGAAACTCATACTTATTTGTTCATCAATCTGTCCAAAAGCTTAATAGACATGCAAGTACCGACAAATCCTGAGATAGGGAATTTTGTAGAGATAATGAACTGTTCCTTGAGAATGGAGAGAGAGGGGGAACAAGATGAGATCACTATCACCATAATAAACAGATCCATGAACATAATAGTTTGGAATTGTAGAGGGTGTAATGGAGAGGACATTAGGAGGAACTTAGGGCCCTTATTAATTGGCATAAACCCTAACTGGTAGCTCTCGTTGAAACTAAAATGCAGGACCACCAAATGCTACTCGACAACATTTCTTTTAATAATATGATACAAGTTCCAGCTGTGGGAAACTCAGGAGGTCTAGCGATGTTATGGGACAACGATATCATGAGTTAGATGATGTAGCTACAATAGTTCAAGAAATTCATGCAATGATTAAGGTATGCGCAACAAATGACTCATGGCTTTTTAGTAATATATATTCTAGTACATACAGAAGCACTCGCAACATACTATGGCAAAATCTAAAAACTATAAAAGAAAATTTTGAGGGTAACTATCTATTAGGAGGTAACTTTAACAACTTCTCAGTATAGCAGAAAAAAGTGGGGGTAGACCTTAAATAAGGGTAGTACAAGAGTTCTGGGACACAATCAATTATTGCGAATTTATTTACATGGAAATTGCTTCTAAAGACCCGACCTCTACTAATAGGAGAGCCTTCATTTCATAGTCCTCTCGGTGCAAAGTAAATCCCAACGGAAAATATATTATCATATTCATATCAAAATACTTGGGAATACACATTTAAACTATCAATATAATCATAAGTCATCATAGAGTAGCTCATTTAAAATTATGATTTCATAAACTCTTCGTAATAAATACTTACTTTTCTAAGCATCCAAATCATGGTTTCATTTAAATCACATTGCTTTAGGCAATACTCTTCTTACTAAAGAAGAAGACTTATTGAAAGAGGAGAAAATCCATCACTTGATGAGAAAGAAAAGGCAAGAAAAATCTATACAAGATAGAAAGTCAATTAGAAATCATTAACAAGACTATCAGAAACCTTGCACAAATCATTGATACTTATCTCAAAAGCATCATAGTTGATAAATCATCCATGAAACATGCACAACTTTCATAATTCATAAGTTCATAAGCATAATACATAATTCATGTTCATAAAGCAGACATGGACATGGGTCCATATGGAATAAATTGAAAACCATGCAAATGAATCAAATCATGCATAATAAGATTGAAAATAAAAAAATTAAAGCTCTTGAAGCTTGACTGAGATCTTGAAGCACTTGAAACCATAACCTTCACCTTGAGAGCTCTTAAGAGAATGTGGAGAAGAAGACTTGAGAGATTTTGGGAGAGTTTGAGTGAATGAGAGAATTTAGCCTTAGTTGTAAGGGTAAAATTGGTTATAGGTATAGTTATAGGGCCAAACTGATGTAGTTTAGGGGTAGTTGGGTAGGAAAAAACCAAAACACCCTTAATTAACAATTGTCAGACATGTCTATTGTTTGGACCTATAGTCCGTAGGTCTTTCTACGAGTCGTCATGGTCAACCGTAAAACCTGTTATTGGGCTTAAAATCCAGTCAACTTCCACAAAAACATTCTACGAGTCGTCGTCCATTCTATGGTCCGTAGACCCTTTCCGTAAAACCCAAATTAAAGCCCAAATTTCACTAAGTTTGGAACACTACTACAGAACCCTCATACGGTTTGTAGAACACCCTACGACTCACCCTGTTCACTCGTAGATAATACATTAGAGAATTAACATTTACAAAACTCAAACCAATCCTTACGACTTTCTTCCTACAGTACGTAGGTTGGACTCGTAGACCACAACATCGATAACAAACAACAACTTTCCCTTTCCAAACTTGACTTCCAATTTCTGAGGTGCTACAATTGTCATGACCCACCACCTTATCATACCACTTAGGCATAAAAATGAAGCATAAGTGAGCTAGCTTTAGTGAAAGAATCTAGAGTTATGTAGAGATTTTAAGAAGGCTCTAATATATTAAAGAGAAGTTCTTGGAATTCCTTAGAAAACTCTAGACTTGTAGAAAATTCTAGAAGAAGGACCTATTTGTAAATATGTAGGGACTTGTGTATCAATTTTTATTTGCACTTTGACTCTTAGGTGTGTAGTATAAATAAATGGGCATTCATTTGTAACTCAACCAAGCAAGGAGCAATCAATTTTCAAGCAATACAAAAGTCTCCTTATAAATTCTTTTGTGTCTTTCTTCATTATCTTAGTGACTTGTTTGAAAGGACTTACTTGAGCTTACAAGATCGTGAGTAAGTTGTGGATTACCGCACAGAGTACTTAGTTGGAGTCTAAGTCTGTGACAAAGTGGTATCGGAGCAAAGGTTGACACTAAGGAACTGGCAAATGAGGGAGACATTAACGCTGCTAGCACCACCAATGTCAAGAAGGATAGTGGAATGAAGCACCTAAAATGGAGTAAGAATCTTAAGAAGGATGAAGAATTGTTGTATAGACCTACACCAAGCGAAACACTAACATCACACTCACCTTCGGTCATTAAGGCGAGTAATAATGAATATGTGGAGCAGCCCGTAGACGTTATGCCTAAAATGTAATGGATTACGAGGGCTGACACAGTAAGGCAGGCCGTAAAGATTTTATGTAGACGCTTGAACTGGGTCGATGACAAGTTCAAGACTTTTGAGGACTTCATCCTTTAGGAGAATGACAACATCCGCAAAGAGATAGAAGTGCATAAGAATGCAAAATATGAGATAAAGGAAATCATCACTTTCTTAGAGTGTCGGCTCATGGATGCATTAAGCACAATTGAAACCATGAAGATTGAGACAGAAGCACTCAAGATAGGAATTAAAGCTGGAGGATTTGTGACTTCCAATGCAGATAGGGAGGTCAAGATTGAGGCTCCTAAGCCACCGATGCCCAACGGTTCTCCTGACGCGCAAGAGGTGGAAAATTTTCTTTGGCACTTGGAGAATTACTTTAAGTGTAACAAAGTGGAGAGCTATGAGAACAAAATTAACACTCTTGTGTTGTACCTTTTCGGAGATGGCCGTGTTTTAGTGGAAGTGAAATGAGTTTGAGACAGGGAAGGGGCTTTGCACCATCAACACATAGGAGGAATTTGAGTACAATTCACAAATGATTTCTTTCCCAACAACATCATCTATGAGACAAAACACAAGTTTAGGGAGTTGAAGTAGATACGCATCATACGAGCATATGTGAATGAGTTCACCACCATCATGCTTCAGATTCCCAACGTCACCGATGAAGATATGTTGCTCCACTTCATAGATGTGGTACAAAATTATGCTATGATAGAGTTAGAGTGCCGAAAAGTTAGGACTATTGATGAAGCCATCACGCAGGTCAAATGTTTGACATACTTTAAGCATGATAGAGGAAAATGAGAATAAATGAGAGGTAGTCATGACCAAAGTGGGGGAGGGGGGAAGGGAATTGTGGAAAAATCAAGGAGCAACAACCACATCCCAAGAATATGACACCTTAAGTCTAATGGCAAGAAGTTTGGATGTCAAAGCGATGCTGAGAAGAAGGCACAAACTACAAAGGGAAACAGTTGCTACATATGCGATGGCCCGCAGGATTATACAAGATGCCTTAAACTAAAGAACCTTGGTGCCATATTATATGAATGGAAAGATAAAGATGCATAAAAACTAGGGTAAGGTTCGAGCACGATGAAGTTGGGTCTAATTTGACTATGCAGAGATATCACAAAATAATCAGAGAATCTGAAACAATACGTCGCACAATATGTAGACATCATGATCAATGGACGACCAACTTGTGCTATGGTCAACATAAGTGCAGATGTCAATGTCATGACCAAGACCGTAGCAACAAAGTTGGGGTTGAGTTATAGTCTAAGTAACATCCACCTCTAGACGATCAATGCACCACTGACTCCCGTGTGTGGAGTCGCTCATGGAGTAAGTATCATGTTGGGAAAGCAGTAAGGTAAAACCAACTTTACTATTGCTCCTTTAGACATCTTTGACATAATTCTTAGGAATGAATTCTTCCAGAAGTATCACATGATGATCGATCCTTACTTCCAACGAATTTCGGTCATAGAGCAAGAAGGGTCATGTATGGTGCCCCTAGTTAAGGTACCAAAGATGGAAGGACGAACTCAACTATTAGTTATGCAACTTGTGACAGGCCTTAAGAAAAAGGAGTCCACGTTCATAACCACCATTGCGAGTGTGACTAAAGACAATAGTGCTAAAGGGACTTTGCCACCATGTATAGAGAAGGTTCTAGAAGAGAATAAAGACGTAATGTCTGAAGAGTTGCTCAAGGGCATTGATCGAGTCAATGTAATACTAGTCGCGCATGCAAGTAGACAAGATTTTATTGTTCATGCAATAACAATGTGTCGCGGTAGTCGCAACATTAAGTGGGGGAGAGTGTCATAACCCACCACTTTATCATACCACTTAGGCATACAATTGAAGCATAAGTGAGCTAACATTAGTGGGAGAATCTAGAGTTATGTAGGGGTTTTGGGAAGACTCTAAAATATTCAAGAGAAGTTCATGGAAAGCCTTAGAAAACTCTAGGCTTGTAGTGAATTCTAGAAGAGAGACCTATTTGTAAATATGTAGGGACTTGTGTAGCAATTTTTATATGCACTTTAGCCCTTGGATGTGTAGTATAAATAGAAGGACAATCTTTTGTAACTCAACCAAGCAAGAAGCAAACAATCTTCAAACAATACACATGCCTCCTTATAAATTCTCTTGTGTCGTTCTTTATTTTATTAACGGTCTAATTTGAATGGGCTTATTTAAGATCGTGAAAGAATCGTGAGTAAGTTGTCGAGTGTCGCACATGGTGCTTAGTTGGAGTAAGAGCCCGTTTGGATTGACTTAAAAAAGTAATTTTTAAGTCAAAAAATAAAAAGTCAAACTTAAATGACTTTTAAGTCAAAAAATAAAACATAGGGGGAGACCTACTTTTGATTTTTAAGTCATTTTAAAATTATTTTAATTTATTTTTAACTTGCTAAACACTTTCAAAAGCTAAAAATGACTTAAAAGTAAGTCTGACCAACTTTTAAGCCAATCCAAATAGGCTCTAAGAGGTTGTTTGAATTGGCTTAAATTTTTTTACTTTTCTGTTAGTTTTTGACTTCTGGAAGTGTTTGAAAAATATAAAAATAACTTTAAATAAGTTAAAAATGACTTAAAATAAGTTAGAGAGTGTTTGGTAAAGTAAAAATAATTTAAAATAAGTTTAAAATGACTTAAAAAAGTTAAAACCAAAAGTAGGTCTCCCCTACTTTTTATTTTTTAACTTAAAAATAATTTAAGATTGACTTTATATTTTTTTAACTAAAAAACAATTTTTTAAAGTCAATCCAAATAGGATCTAAGTCTGTAATGTTATGCTCAATTTATCATCATATATTATTATAAGTGGGAAGACCTTAACTTCAAAGTTGGATTACGATTTTACCCCTTCACTAAATTTAAATATTATTAAAAAACTAATTAATAAAAATATTAAATAATAATTATATGGTATTAATCCATTATATTTGTAGGTAGAATTAATTCAAGGAATATTTAATTTGTTTTTATTCTAAAATGGAGTTTGGTAGATGAAGTGTTTCGTAACAACAAAAGACAGTAAATTATATCCTTTAAAAACTGAAATATCCTTTAACATTAAAGAACAAAAATGTCCTTTGAATTACTATACATCTTAATATGACACATATATTTATATTTTAGTTATAAACTTTACATATCCCAACTTTAACCAATCTAATTCTCATAGATATTATGTATATCATCAATTTTTAAATGACTTATAATTATACATACCAAAAATTATTTTCAAAATCACTTTTTATTAATGAATACACTTAGTTATTCTGATGTATAATTGTTGATGGATGATTATTGGTGGATGTAATTACATTGCTCATCACAATCATTTTTTATTAATGCATACACTTAGTTATTCTAATGTATAATTGTTGATGGATGTAATTGCTCATCACATATGCAATAAAAAAGATGTAAATCTATTTATGCTTTTGTTAGTTATTGAGGAAGTTCTTCTATTTTTTTAAACTGAAACTGTTTCTCTATTTAATTTTTGTTATTTAAAAGTTTTAGAATTCATTAGTTATTTTATTGTTTTTAGTCTACTTTATTTCATTTTATTTTCGAATATTTGTGGGATGAACATAATGTACATCTGAAGTTGTATAATTTATTGTGATGCTATAATAATGTAATGAATATTGATAAATTTTTATATATTCTCTTCAACCTTATGTGAGATCTTCACAACTAATAACTCCTGTGAAATTTACAATTTCTTAAAACTATTTGATATGAATTTTCCATTTGATGTTAAACTTTAATTTGGTGTTACACTCCTTCTCTTTTGATTACTTAATTTTCTGAATTACTATTTATACACATTGTAACTATATTTAAATTATTTACAAATATTTATACTAAGTAACGTGCAATACGTATATTTTTTATTCTGAAATTCAATTTTTTTTAAGTATATAAACATTTTATAGTAATTACAAGGGATAAAACGTGCACAAAAACTAGTGAAGTCATAAAGATAAATACGCTTCAAATCAAATAGTCCTATAATATTAGAAGGATGAAATAGACATATCGTCAAAGTTGAAGGACTATTTGGGTAAAAGACTCTTAGAAAATTTGGGAAGAGTTGTACATTTTCCAGAAAGAAGCGTACAGACAGAAAACGAAACCCTCGGTTGCTAATCAAATCAAGATCAAACAACAAGGAACCCTAGAGAAAGTGAGATTGTGTGGCAATGGCTGAAGAGAACAAGCAAGAACAATCAGTTGTACCATCGCAATACAATTTGGATGCAAAATGGGATGCTTGTCTTGATTTGGGTGTTCGCCGTTTTACTTACTTTTCCTTAATCGGTGGCTTTGCTGGTCTTCTCCTCTTCCGTGAGTGTTTTTTTTCCATAAATTCACATTTTCTTGCTTGTTTTTATGGGATGTTTCAGATGTGTTTTTGTTTTGCTTAGTATTGTTTGTGTGACCCATTGATTCTGCAATTGGTGTTGGGTGAATTAAATTGGGAAAATACCGAAAAAGGTTTTTTTTTTTAATTGGAAATATTTTAGTTTGTGTTTTACCAAGAAAATGAAGCTGGACTTAGAGCTTTTGCTTGCGAGCATCTTCTGTCAGTTCACCAAACAGTGTGAAAATGCTTATACGGGTTAGATTACTCTATTAGTTTTGACTATCTTGGACATTTCATGTGTGATTTTGTTTAGTTTTGTTTGTGTGATGCAGTGATTGTGTAATCTTATAGTGAAAACAAATGAAAGTGGTAAATGATGTAAAGGGTATTCTTTGAAATATGTATCACTCTGCAAGTAAACAAATAAAAATTGGAGAAAGGACAAACCCCAACTCCTCACCCCCACCCCAACCCCAATCAAATGTGTATGTGGGTGGGGTGGGTGTGTGGTCTAGTATCAGAGGGGGAGGGGGTGGGCAGTTGAAGGGTGTATGGCTAAATCAGTAATGAGCAGCGGTTGTTAATAAAATAGCACTGGAGTGGTTACGGGTTGGTTTCTTATTAGCTTCATTCTGTGTGGTTCCATATTGTTTGTGAGAACTTGAAGAATTAGTTCTTTTTTAAGCTTAGCTATATGCACAGTTTGTGATTGCGGAGAGAAAAAGGGGACACAGTGTAGCCTATGGCATGCAAGGCGTTAGATTTTGATGTAATAACTCTTACCGTTGCCTTGATAATCAATCTCCCTCTTCTATCTTGAAGTTTTTGGTAGCTGGATGTCTAGGTGTAGATTCTAGTTGTGCTTAAAATTTTCTTATTGTTCTTCGATATCTGTAAAATGAGGAGTGTTGCTATAATATGACCTGTCCCTGCTTGTGTTTCTCCAAGTTATCTCCAAAATCTATTCGGAAGAAAATGTAATCAGTTTATTCATTATTATCATAGGGAGTCCCGTGACACGCTGGGCATCTACGGCATTTGGTGCTGGGGCAGGTCTAGGATCTGCATACACAGAATGCTCTCAGAAATTTGGTGGATATCCTGGAAAATCAACTGCTAGTATTTCTGAGACTCCTATTACCAAGGTAATGAATTGCATGTATTTCTACTCCCGAGCTTATTTTTTTTGGGTTAAATGGACTTCCCGAGATAAAATTTAATCTTGTAAGGAAAAGGCATGATACAAATAGGCATGCCCATCCCCAATTATATTCAGTAAATGCTCAGCATTCTTTTCTCCAGTAACTTGTGCATTGCTGTTCTTTTACATGTGTCTAGCCTGAAATACTCAATTAGACATGATGGCTTGTATAGTTATGCTCTTTTCTTTTGATAAATTTTTTTTGCTCTTTCCTGCTTTTTGTTTTTCCTATTTGTTTCTCTTTGTTCTTCTTTTTTTTGGGTAAGAAGTCTGTTGCTGTGTCTATAAGCTTCTTTACCAATAAGCTTTCTGTTACTTTAACCCTGCTTACATCTCTTTTATTAAAAAACTGACTTGATCAAAAAAGTGTGTTGCTGTGTCATTGTTGTGGAGCCAGGGGTTGTACCGTAGTAGAAGGATAGCATTCCATGTTGCATCTCTGATTTTTTAACTATTGATGGAAGCAATATTTAAGCTTGCAATTTTTTAAGCTGTGAAGCTGCAATCTTGTATCCTTGTGTATTAGCTGATTAAAGTAAATCGGTTTTCACTTATGCTTGCATTTGGTTGTCCGAGTCTTCACATCTTTTAGATTAATTTAGTTTGACTTTAAAATCTTGGATTTCCATTTTCCAAAATATTCTTCTTACAAGAGATTTATCAATACTCTTTATGAAAAAAAGAGACCTTCAGTGATACTGTTTATGAAGGATATATAATTTTTGAGCCTTAGGATATGGAAGATGGTCAAGATTGTGACTTGTAAATAATCTTCATGAGACCTAGATTATTGTCTAATTAAACTTGATCAGAATTAAGTTTGTTTGCTTTGAATCCATGTAGAGTGATTCCATTTAGGCCTTGTTTGTTTTTATTAACATTAAGATGTTTGAATTTGAATACACATGAATAATAAGACATGTATTAGGGTTAACACGTCTGAATCTGAATATGTATTAAGATCTGAATTGTGCTAAATAATTAAGATGCTTGTTTCTCAACATTTGAATGTACAAAGTTCTTTCTTGAAAATTAATAAATACAAAAATCCAAATAAAATACTAATTACTCTAATACTCTATATAAAAATAGTTAAATTTTAAAATAAATTTATATGGTGGTTGGTGGTGATTGTGGGTTCTGACTGCACGTGGTACGTAATTGGCAGTGGCAGCCGCTGATAGTAATGGTTGTGGGTAGTAACATTGTAATTCTCACATTTATTTGAAAGATACTAAGCTAGCTGTGACGGTAACTGACAATAATGGTGGTTGTTGAAGTTGTTACCTTCTCAAAAAAGAAGAAGTAATGGTGGTTGATGGAGGTAGCAGCTGATAATGTGGTGGATGATTTTGATAGATAATGGTGATGATTGGTAGTGATAATTATAAATGGTGGTTAGTAGTGGTGACAACTGATTGTGGTGATTGGTGGGTGGTGGAGTGGGTAGTGGTAGTTAATAGTGTGGCGGCAACAACAAGGATGATGGTAGGTAGCAGTGAGAGTGGATGGAATGATATTGAGATGCTTTCTCTGTAGCAATGTTTCTTAATGGATAACATCTTAATAATATTAAGACTTTATTACATATCTTAATCATTTAAATCTATTCGAATCCATTAAGTAGTTGCAAAATAAAAGAAACAAACACATTTAATGATTGATATCTGATGATTAAGATTCAGACCTAAAAAATAAACACACTTAATGACTGGGATTTGAATGATTAGGATTTGGATCTTCATTAAATGTAAACAAATGAGGCCTTATTGTACAGATAAGAAGTGGAAAAACTAACCTGTTGCAGAATTTAATATATATGGCAGAACCTTATAATGATAAAAACTACCATTTACAGTTATGTTTTAGTTGCTTCCTAATAAAAAAATCTGTAACTCATGGCCCATGGGCTTGGGCTTGGAAATGTATGAGTTGCCTTAAACCTTCAAAATCAATTCAAGGAAAATGTCTGTCGATTCTCTGATTAAATCTTTGGTTAGCATGTTGAATCAAGAAGCAATGTCTGTCGATTCTCTGATCAAATGTCTGTCTATTCTTGATGCCTTTTTCCTTGAACTGCTGTTTACATTCAAGTTTACTTTGTATTGCATGTGCTGAATCTTCATGACTTGACCTTACTGTGTCATTCCTTGCTTTTGATACAGTTGATCTTGTTCTGTTATTGATGAATGGATAATTACAGAATAGATATTTTAATTCCTATAGACTTAAAAAATTATTAGGGGCGGAAGTTAATCTGGGGATAAATGATGTGGAGAATGCTACAAGGAATCAAATGGACTGATCTGTAACTGACATCCATCTTTTTCGTCTTAGTTCTCTAATGCTCTGTATCTAAGAGTTTATTACGAAGGTACACCAATAGCTAACCATCTAAAACATGCCGTAACCAATGCAAGGCTATCATTTTTTAGTGCTCTGTGTCACTCGGCCCTTTGTTTGTGTCAAATTACTAATTTCAAATGGTTATTATTGCTACAAGTATATTGTTTGGATCCTCACAAATACACTGAAAACTTGTTAGAATGTTGACGTCCCTTTGTCCAACACAGTCTTTTATTTTATGCCCATCAGACATCCATATAAAACAATAATGGTGCTGCCACCTTGTCCAGCTGGTGTGTGAGTTTTTTTTTTTTTTTTTTTGATTCTTCAAATTTCTTTTTCTTTCCCGTTGAGTAAAGTTCGCACTGTTGTTCATTACCTGAAGTTATAACAGGGGCACAACCAGAATAGGCACCTTTATCCTACTTGTAATTAAGTAATGCGACATAACCTTCTTGCGTGGAGTTTGCAAACTGCATCTTTATGTACATAACAAATTTTACTTTTTTTGAAAGTTGTACTCCCTCTATTTCAATTTATTTGTTCTACTTTCCTTTTCAGTATGTTTTAAAAACATCACTTTCTATATTTAGTAAATCTTTACACCCAATATCCTACAGGTCACATTTAAAACCGTTAAACCCAAAGGGCATTTTGGTACATTACCCACATCTTTAGTTTAAGATTCAATAGTCTTCATTATTTTTCTGAAACTCCTTATTGAGTCAAACTAAGACTAACAAATTAAAACAGAGGGGGTAATAATTTTAAAGATTCTTTTTTTTTTTTGCATGCAACAGTGTAACACAGTGGTCAATAAGTGGGGTGCAAGCCTTGGATACCAAGGCTCAAATCCCAGGAGACAAAGAATACTCGATGATTTCTTTTCATTTGCAGGCTTAGTGTGCTGAGTCCTTGGTACTTATGCTAGTGGGAGGAAGTGGTATTGTTTGGATCTTTAGGGAAGGATCGATTCACATGGTGATACTTAAGTTCAACTAGTTAAAGGGAGGCGGAGCCCGGATAAGGAGCTTGGGGGTTCTAAATTTTATGAAAGAAGAGAAAAATATTTCAAAGCATGTCCCCTTTAAAAAAAATAGAGAAACTTTTGTTGATAGTGGGATTCCAACCCACAACTCTAGCGTGGAAAACATTTCCACAGCCCCTTCCTTACCATTGAGCCGTCAATCAGTTTTGTTAAGGGGTTCACAAGTTAATATACATATATATTTGTTTAATTTTCTAATACAAATACAGGGTCTACAAAAAAGTTACAGGGTTCGTCCGAACCCCTGACTTCCCACTTAGCTCAGCCCCTGGCTGAAACTTTAGAATTCAATGGAAGAGAGAACTCTATTCTCTTGTTTTTTTACAAAAAAATACAACTTAATGAATTATTCATTAGAAATCCCTTTAAATAGGAGTTTTATTACATCAAGTCTAATCCTTATGAAAGTAGGAAACCTAAATTCTTTTCCAAACTAATAACTTAGCTTAACCTAATCCTTATGAAGCTATGAAACATAAATCCTATTCTAGAATAATAAAGTAAGTAAAATATAATTAACTAATAAATAAATCTACTTAAAATATAATTAAATACATAAATTAATTGACTTCCCCGCCTGCACAACAGGTATATAGTGGAATGGTCGAGGTCTGTGCAAGCTTGCCTATACACCAGTGGTTTTTTTTACATAGAAGTGCTAAATAATTTTAGGGTTGCCTAAAATATAGTGTGCATATGATTTTAGGTGGTTAATCAGGGTTGATGATAGGGACAGTGCAGCAGAATAGCACTGCCTTGCCCTATAAGGAATAGTTGACAGCTGGAAACTCATTTCTACTCTTCTTTGTTTCCGTTTGCTTTTACAGAATTCCCTTTTTCTTTTCTCTGACTCGTTTTCTAAGGATATCAAGGAATTGTAGTCCTTTTCCTACTTCATTCCTTGAATGTCTGAATGTAATGGCAAAGTACTAGAGGTATATGGATAAAATGAAAATGTCTTGTCAAATAAGGGAATGAATAAACAGAAACTGATAAGGAGGGTAGACAATGAATAATTACTTTTATGTGGAAATTCAGATGCCAATACCTTTTATATATTATAGAAATATATAATATTTTCTTTTAGGGGTGGGGGACGGGGGTTGGGGTTGAGGGAACGAGGAAGACGTGCACATCACTTCCCTGTGTGGCTAAAATTTGGCTGCTTTTCTGAGTAAAATGCTGCTCATAGTTCTTTTTCATTTTATTTTGACAGGTATATCGATGAAATGCATATTATAAACCTATCTAAACAAAGAGAGAGCATAAATAAGTACATCCGACTGAAGATGCAAGTAGCACAAATAGAGGATAAATTGAAAAAAGAGCGTGAGATAGTTTGACAATATTGTAGGTAGACCTCCAAAAACACCCATATATCGGTGTTAAACCACGACTGTTGAAGGTATTAAAAAGAGATGAGGTAGATCTAGAATCATGTGAAAGAAAGGTATATCAAGGGTGGAAGGAAAATGTTTTTGTCGAAACTATTTTCTTACTTATTTTCTGATTTACGGTAAGCAAGCATAAAATATTGCTCAAAAGCATTTATATATAATCAATGCGAACACTCTAGTGGGTGGGGGTGAGAGGGTAGGGGTGGTGTAGGTGGGGTTTATGGGGAGTGGATATGGGATGTGTTGTGTTGTTGTATTGTAGGATGGTGAGGAGTGGAGTGCCACTTATGGGTTTTCTCATTTTTAAGGAACTTGTTTTTCAATTATTTGACCAACCAAAACATGAAAAAATTAGATTTTTTTTCTTGGAAAATGTTTTTCCGCCATATCGAACACTCCGTAAAAGATAAACAATCTCTTGGAATTGAGGCAAACTTCACAAAAGATGGAACAAATTGAAAACAAAGGTCTAATAAGTCTGTTTGGCCAAGCTTCTAAGATTAGCTTATTTTGAAAAGAGCCTTTTTCCGAAGTGCTTTTCAAGAAAGTACTTTTGATGAGAAGCAGTTTGTGTTTGGCCAATAAATTTAACACACTTTCGAACAATTAATATTTAGCCAAACTTTGTTAAATGCTTGTAAGTGTTTTTTTCTCAGAAGCGTTTTTAGGGAAAAAATGTTTTTTTTTTAGCTTTTAAAAAACAGCTTTTGCTACTCACCAGAAGCACTTGTTTTCTCTCTAAAACTTTGACCAAGCACTTCACTTTTTAAAATAAGCACTTTTGGCCTCCCAAAAGCTTGGCCAAACTAGCTATAATTTTGTGATACATACTAGTTGGGTTATGGTTTAATCGTGTCGGTCTGTTTACATTAGATTTAGTGTTTGCCTAGAGTCATTTTAGTGTATTTAGAAATATTTATATCAGTAGGAAAAATATGGAACCTCTTAGTTTTAGTGAACTCAAATTGTTTTGTATTGCAATGGAACAGGTCCAAATGGGGAAAATGGATAATGAGGATTTGTATTAGTTAACCAACTAAGAGCCTGTTTGGATTGGCTGAATTAGTAATGGCGTGCATAAGCTTTATTCATTTCCTGAATGTTTCCAATGTATATTTAGGGTCTATTGGTCTACCTTCTGAATTTGTAGTATGCCTTTTGTGTTCATACTATACTAACATGTTATTTTCTTCTATCTTATGCGCCATCAAATTCTCCCTTCTTTCACACTATTTTCTTGCTGGGTCCACCAATGTACACAGCTATTTCTTGTTGAAGGGGCGTGAGGGTGGAGTTTGTAGCCTGTACCATAAGGTTATGTTATTGTGTAACTACTAATGTTCACTTCATCTTTTATGTTTTTGTGTTGCCACTGTTATTATTTATTTTGTGTAGGTATAATGTTGGTTGAAATTAATTTAAATGGAGAAACATGGTTACTGAGTATTCTTGCCGCAATTGCATTAGAGATGGATGCGTTATTGTTGTTTGTTACTACTGTTTACTTCTATCTTCCTAAAATAATCTTCTTTGACAGGTTGGAGAGGACTGAAGCAACCCTTTCACTGGGATCAAAGATCAAATTTTTCTTTAACCGATGAGATTGTTGTTTCCCCGTTTTCACCCATTGGCCTTTTGTCCTTTGTTATGCCAATATTATTTTGCATGACTTGATATTTAGAGCAATCTATGGCTCATTTGGCTTCTTTTTATCTACTTTGTAACTGTTACTACCAAAATGGAATTATATAACAAAAGGAAGGAGAAGAAATAATTGCTTTTATCTGCATCGTCTTTCTTGTGTTGTGTTTCACTCCTTTGCTGATGGAAGTATTCTGTGGCCTCTGGGCTTATGAAGTAGAAATTGATGAATAAAGTTTTTCTCGTCTCTCCTCCGTTTCCACATTTTTCAATGAACTATGCATTTGCGCTATGAGCAATATTTTTTATTTTCACAAGAAAAACTATATGCTAATCGTTTTTATATTCCATTCATACATTTTATATAGTGATATGTTCCATTTTTTTTTTAAATTTGAAAAGTGTTTGACACCATCATTTCTATGGCACTTGCACAATTTTCATAAATTTAATAAATTGGGATGATTTCATTTTTAGTCCCTCAAGTTATGAGTGTATTTTAGTTTTGGTCTTTGTGATGTATGACTTGACACAAATGATCTTCAATTAATTAAAAAAATACAGTACTTTTGTTATTTTTATGTAGGAAATATGATATATTTAGACTAATTAAGAAGTATATTTTACCCTAAATATGAAATTATTATACAAGTCTAACATAACACGAGCAATTACAGGGTGGGACAGTTGATAATTTAAGAAATTTGTGATTATTTACAAGAAATGGATCAAAAATGTACATCTCTAATAATTGAAGGTTAGACTTGGTTAGTTGGATATAACAACGATGAAATAAGAATTTACCAATAATTGAGGATAAAAAATACTACATAACCTAATAAATTTGATGTGATTTTATTTCCTATATCAATTAAAATTTTGAATTATATTTTAATTCAAGAATTAGGAACATGATAATATACATCAACATCTTAAATACTAGTGTTATGTGTAGACCATAGAACATGGAATATAGTAATAGTTAAGGTGCGTTGAAGAGTGTCTGATTACTTGGTGAAATGTTGAGACTAGCTAAAGCTAAAACAGATGAAGCATTATTTATTTATAGCATCTGAAACACCAAGTGCAACTACTAATTATTTTGTGTTGCATCAGTCTAGTACCACAATTTATTCAACAAAAGATCAAACATATATATAACTTCTTTTCTATTTCTTCGGAATTATAACGTTCATCTTATTCAATTGCCATGTGTGTTTGTTGAGTCGGACATGCATGAACAATCAGGGCAAGGACATTCAACCATAGTCAGCAAATTCCTTGTCCTTGGGAAGCTTAAATTCACTGAGTATGTTATGGGTACGACCCTTGACTTAGTAGTTTCAACATCACTCTCAATCGACTCAGTGCTTCCAACATAGAAGCAAAGTGCAACAACCATGAAAATCAACACAACTGACATTTTCTCCCCCATGATTTGAATTAGTCTTTTTGCTATATATTGATGTGGTTGCTCAAAGCAATTGAATTGTTGAAATTTATAGTCATACATTTTTTCGATGTTAACATTGAATAATTAGTACTAACTGGGATATCTATGTTTCTTTAAAAATAGTGATGCCAAATTCTCTTGGAAAATGAAGATGAAATTGATGCCCCCTATGGACCATATAAGGCATCAATTGAAATGACTACCTAATCCATATTTGGATTTACACCAAATGAGTTTATCTTATAATGTACCAATAATATATTGTATAAAATTTCTAACATGGAGAGAAAAGAAAATATAGTAAATAGATTAAGACATAAAACAACCAACAAAAATATTGCTCCCTCCGTTTCAATTTGTTTGTCTAGTTCTAAATTGACATGAAGTTTAAGCAAATAAAGAGCATTTTTGAATGTTGTGGCCTTAAATAAAAGAAATATAAAATGTGCCAAAATGTCCTTAATTTTGCAATTTTAAACATGTCATGTGATAAAGTTAGAATTAACAAATTGCCAAAAAAAGAGAAAAGAAACATTTTTTAAAAGAGACTAAAAAAGAAAATACACAAACCAATTGAAACGGAGGGAGTATGTGAATATCTGATTTAAGCTGAAGAAATGCTTGATTATGGACCAATTTGTGCTATTTGCTGTCAGTGGACAGTTACTTCAGATATTACTTTTGCTGAAAATGAAGTTCTTTATACTCACTAGTCACTTCATAGATTAAAGACAAGAAGTTTCAAATAGGAAAATGCTATTTCACATAAAAAAGATTAAGGAAGGGAAGGATGATGATGTTCAGCATAACATCATGACATATATATAAGTTGAGCGACCTTTTGAAATATCAACTCTTAATCTATCCTATCAAAATTATTTCTTCTTTGTTAATGTACAGGACAGTTGATTATCATGCTTTTTTTTTATGACCGTGGTGTCCGGATCAGCCTTCGCTCACCTTGACTAATTTCACGAGATATCTACCACCTCTCACCACCAACAACTATTAAGTTATCGTGCTATTTGTTGTCAGTAAATAGTTACTACTGTTATTGAAAATGAGATACTTCATAAGACAAAAGAAAGGAAGTTTCAAATTGCATTTCACACAATAGACTGACTATTCACAGAAAGAGTATCAATTTTCAGAAAGTAGTCCATCATGCAGCCAGTTTCTCATCATCAAGAATGCCTCTTCTGCATCTTTATCGTCTTCTAAAGATTGAGGTCGATGGGCAAAACCATGACCCCTTCCTTCGAATACCACCATTTTGCAACCATTCGCGTTATTTTCAACCTCCTTCAACACATTCACAGGACAAAGTGGATCATTGTCACCGGCAATAAGTAGTAGTGGAACCTCAATCTTGCTAGCAACAGATAAGTCGATCCGTGTGCCATAGAATGAGATCCCAACACCAAACTCACTACCCTGGTCTTGAGCCAATATGTCTATTAACAGGCCACCGCCAAAGCAAAATCCAATCACTCCAAACTTCTTTGATATTCCTGCAGCCACAAATTCATCTGCCATCCATTTAGTCGATGTGAAAATGTCTCTCACAACCTGTTGTTTGTCTACACTACCGATCCATTGCTCAAACAAAGCTTTGGGTTCATCCTTTCTCCATGGATTTCCACGGAACATATCTGGTACCAGAACACTGCAAAATTATTCAACAAGGAATTCAATTTATGACTCGAGCTTAGTTGATTCTTTTGCACATGGTATGAAGTATGATAACCAAAGGAGGCACCTTTTAAATAGAGAACGTATACGATGACTTACTTGTATCCATTGCATGCAACACGGTATGCAAAATCTCTAGTAAACGAGTCCTCAAATCCAAAGATATCAGATAAGAGCAAAATGCCAGTACCATTGTTGTTCTTTACAGCATTACAGAGATAAGCATCAATGCTATCAACTCCATCCCCAATGGAAAGCTCAACTCCGTTAACTAGTTCACAAGCCTCATCATCTACTTTCACATTGCAATTGAAGACTTTGTATTTCTTAGTCTTTCTGAAGGATAACGAAATAACCCAACTCTTCACGTAGTTTCTCTGGACAATAACTGAAGCATGACAGTCAGCCCTTTATCGAGAATCATCAAATAATTTTAAGCAACTCAATCACAACTTATAAAGACACTATTACTTTTTTCTTTGTTAGTGTATGTGTATTCTTTGAATCTACTAGGAAATATGGAACGACAAATGGAGATTTTTATAACAACTGAGCTTTTAATTAGAAGATAGTACTTATTTTCAGAACAGCAGAGTTTAGGGTAATACAAATTTGTCTCATATTCAGTTTTCTATTGTGGGAAGAGCATGGTCTCAGCAACAAGAAGCTAAACATATAACCAATTGCATAGGATTCATAATATTCATGAAACTAATCAAACATGAGGCACTGTTATTTATTTATAGCTTCTGAGGCAATGAAACACAAACGGAAAACTCCTTATTTTCTGTTACAGCAGTCAAGAACCACAATTTATTCTACACAAAAGACAATCTAACATTTTTGTTTGTTTTCGAAAACCTTCACTGACATTGGAAACTCGAAAGTTTCCAATCTTGTGGTCTTGTTTCAATGACCTTCTGTTTTTGTTGAGTCAGACATGCAGGAACAATCAGGGCAAGGACATTCAACTTTCTCATTAATAAAACTAGTCATGCAAGAGCAATCAGGGCAAGGACATTCAACAATAGTTAGTAAATTTCTTGTTCTTGGTAAGTTCAAGTTCACAGAGTATGTTTTGGGTAAGAAGCTTGACTCAATGGTTCCCGGAGTTTCAACATGACTCTCAATCGACTCGCTCATGCTGAGATAGAAGCTAAGTGCAACAACCATGAAAATCAAGGCAACTGAGATATTCTTAGCCATGGATTAAAAAAATTTATGTTTAGTGCCTGTGTAATACTTTTGCTATTATTGATGTGGGATGTTGCTCAAAGAAATTGAATTGTTGAAATTTATAGTGATAGATTGCTAATATTGTTCGATAATAACATTGAATAATTAGAATGTATCTATGTTATATTAGAGAATATGCTTCTTGGAATTAGTGTTCCCAAACAGTGATTTGTCTTGGAAAGTTAAGATGCTATGGGTGCCGCCTATGGAGCATAAAAGAAAAGTGAGTCGTACAAATTGGGCCAAGCCAAAGGAAGTAATATTTAGTCGTACATATATTATACAGATAATTTACATGTATCATTCAGAAGCTAAATACTAAGCAAAGTCAGAAAAAACATACCGAAAATGAAAGATGAAAAGGAGCATCAAATGGTGTCTCTCTTCTTTTAAGGAGACTGCTTGTAGTCGTTCTTGGAGCTGTTGAACACACAAGGGCTGACTCCATTTTTCCAACTCTGTTTTCTGGTAATCAAGTAAAGATATGTGTCAAATACAGAGAGAAAAGAAAGGTGACTAACTAGTGGACAATGGAGAAAATATCTTTGCCTTCAACAATTAGAGCCTCAAATGTTAAATATCTCTATGTTTTATCTTCTTTCTTTGCCAACAGGGACCTCAATCCTCACAAATGATAGTCAATAGAGTAATATACCCGAATTATCATAAATGGTATGTTAATACCCTTTGTTATACTTTAAGGATGTACATGCCATTACCGTTATTTTTTTGGGTTGTATATATCCTTGAAATTAACGGATGAACACGTGACATCATCTAAATGATTTACCCGATTTTATTTATTTTTTTACCCAAAAATTAAAAATCCACCCGACCCACAACCAAAATGGGTGGTGCCAAAATCCACTCTTCATTTTCATAAAAAATCATCCATTTATTCTTCTCAACCCACCATAACCATGGAATCAAGAACTCATTTTTCAAGGAAGAAGATGACTTGTTCACTAAAACTACTCTTTTCATCACTTTCACTTCAAACACTGTACCTTCCATATTCCATTCAGCTTCAACATGTAACATCCCGGTAAATTATGTCAATTGTGTGTCTTTCGAATTCTTTAAATTTGTAGCTTTATGCTTTATCCAAAAAAAAATAAAAAATCTTCATCTGCATTTAGCACAGTAGGAATCTAGGTTATTGGGTGTTTTGTAGCTTTATGCTTGCTGGCCAAAAAAATTAAAAATCTAGCTTGAAACTTTGTCCATCAATGGTGGTAGTATTTTGTCAAATCCTTTCAACAAAAATAAATTGATTTGAGCTTGAAATTTTCGATTTGAATGTAGACCCACTTTAAAGCTTGAAGTCCATCAATGGTGGTAGTATTTTCTCAACCCCTTTCAACAAATAATAAATTGATTTGAACAAAAAAAAATGAAATTGGTTTTCTTGATTTTGATTGAAATAATATGCTTTTGGGTTTCTGTTTGTGAGATTTGGAAAATGAATTGAAGAACATTTTTCCTTTTATTTGATTTTTAATGAAGATGAAAAGTTATGTTTTTTTATGGGAAAATTGTATATAATAACAAACTATTAATTCAAATTAAATGCTATAAATATAGTTTGATTTAATTGTACCCCATATCAAACTGTTGCTATTTCGCCTCTCTCCTCGTGAATCTCGCTCGCCACTCTCGTTCTCTCCCTAGCCTCTTTCATTTTTTATACAAACGCAAATGTATACAGTGCGTTTGTGTTTGTATAAAGCGAGAGAAAATTGTATATATACATATATTTTCGTTCCCCTCTCTCCCCTCTCCCAGATCTCGCTCGCCACTCTCCCAGATCTCGCTCTCTCACTCGCCTCTCTCACTTTATACAAAAATGCAAATGTA